>PVIH01011534.1:0-43981 GCA_004025045.1 Sigmodon hispidus
TTATCTATTTCCGCTATTGATTTTTACACTCCAGAGATTCTCTCTTTAATCTCTTGAATTTTTTTGCTTATGCTTGTATCTATAGTTCCAGATCATTTTTTCAGATTCTCTATTTCATCTTGTGCTTCATTTTGTGCCTCTTTTATTGTTTCTATTTCAATTTTTAGTTCCTGGAATGATTCTTTCATTTGTTAGATTTCTCTTTCTTGGTTTTCTTTGTTTTCTTTCAAGGGCTTTTTCATCTCTTCCAATTTTTTATTTGTTTTTTCTTCTATTTCTTTAAAAGACTTTTTAATATCCTCTTTTTTAAAGTTTCTATAATCTTCCTAAGGGTGTTTGTATTATTGTTTCCTTCTGTATTCTTTTCATTTCTCAGTTCAGGTGTTGGTGTTGTTGAGACATCAGCTTCTTGTTGTGGTACCTTGTTGTTCTTTATATTGTTATATATATTCTTGCACTGGTACCTGCCCATTGCTTCCTTGGTTCAATCTAGTCAGGTCTTAGTGGAATCTTAGTCTGTTGTGGCTACAGGGGTTATATGTCTCTACTCTGCTCTGGATTCTACACAATTTCTTTCTCTGGTCAGGTCACAGGATCCTTGCTGTCTGAAGCCACCTAAGAGCCAGTATGCCTTGGACAACATGGGGTTACATGGTTCAGAGAGACATCTGTCCCTCTGTGATGAGGCAGCCTGCCTTGAAGGCAGGGTCCAGGCATCTGTGATGTGACCCCTGGGATTCCTGGGGAAGTCTTTTCTCAACCCTGGTCTAAGGTAGGCCTCTCCATGAGGTCAAATCCAGGACTGTGGCTCTGGCTCTAGGATGAGGTCCCCAGGAGGGCAAGGGGCTGGAACTTGCTCACCTCCCCCTCTGCACTGAACCTTGGATCTTCACTCTCTGAAGCTGCCTGAGTACCACTATGCCTTGGACAACACAGGGTCAAGCTGTTCAGAGCAAACCTTGTTTTCTTAGTCTGTGCTGATTTAAAGTTTTTCTGGGAATAGTAGTCTGGGCTGACATTTGTGGTCTCTTAGAGTCTGCAAAACGTCTGTCCAGGCCCTGTGGCTTTTAGAGTCTCTGTTGAAAAGTCAGTTTATCCTAATAGGTCTACTATTATATGTTACTTAGCCTTTTCCCTTTTAACATATTCTTCTTTTTGTTCTGTATGTTTAGTTTATTATTATGTGGCACAGAAATTTTTTTTTAATTCTGGTCCATTCTATTTGTGTCTTGGAAGCTTTTTGTGCCTTTATAGGCATATCCTTTAGGTTACAAGATTTTTCTATGCTTTTTGTTTAAATTATGTTTGGGGCCTTGGAGTAGGGATTCTTCTCCTTCCTCTATTCCTACTATTGTTAGGTTTGGCCTTTTCATAGTGTGCCAGAGTTCCTGGGTATTTTGTGTTAGGGATTTTTTAGATTTAATATTTTCTTTGACTGATACATCTATTTCTTCTAGTGCATTTTCAACATCTGAGATTGTCTCTTCCATCTTTTGTATTCAGTGGGTGATATTTGCATCTGTAGTTCCTGTTCCCTTACTCATTTCCAGAATTCCTTCTAATTGTGAAATTTTTAATTGTTTCTATTTACACTTTAAGGTCTTGAGCAGTTTCCATCATCTGTTTGGTTTGTTTTTTCTTGGCTTTCTTTGCATTCTTTGCATAATTAATTGATTTTCTCTAATTTTTGTTCATTTTTTCTCAACTTCATTAAGGAATTTTTTTTCATTTCATCTTTCAGAACCTCTGTCATCTTCATGAAGTTGGTTTTAAGGTCATTTTCTTGTGTTTCTGCTTTGTTGGATTGCTTGGGTCTTGCTATGGTAGAATATCTGGGCTCTGATGGTACATTTTCTTTTGTTAATTTTCTTCTTTCACTGATGTTTAAGCATCTGGATTTGGAATAATAATAGACGTTGGCTCCTAAATTTATCTTTGTTAAATGGAGGTTTTGTTTCTTGGTTTCTATTTCCTCTCTGGCCTTCTTACCTAAGTAAATGGCCAGGTGTTCTGGTATCTAGTGAGTCTTTAGGCCCAGGAAGATGTCTCCAGTAGAGTTTTTGTGGCCTGCAAGACCTCTGGAGTTTTGGGTCCTAATGTAGCCCCTGTGGTTCTAAGTATCTGAGCAGCCTCTTGGGTTATTGGTACCAGATTGTTCTTTGGTATTCTTAAACAGTCAACATTTTCTGCAGAAGCTGTGGACTGGGATGTGGATCTCAGGGTAAGTGTGCATTTAGAAGTTGTTGGGCCAGCTTTAGGGAGAGTTAGCTGGCTGTAAGCAGTATTGGTTTTGCCTCAGGTAAAACAGATGTCTATATTGTGGGCTGGAATATGGAGCCCAGGGGGGATTTGTTGTCTGGGGTTGTTGAGCAGGTTTTAAGGAGTATTAACAGATGGTGGGCAATGCATTACCTGGGGTCCCTAGAATCAGCCTGTCCTCCAGTAAAACTGACAGAGTTGTAGGAAGGAATATGGGGCCTAGAGAAGAGAGAGGGAGTGCAATTTGGGGTTGCTGAGCAGGCTTTAATGAAAATTAGCAGCTGGCAAGTGGTATCTTACCTTAAGTCCCTAAATCCAGCCTGGCCTCCAATAAACAAGAAGTCTTTTGTTGAATGTGTTTGCTGAGATTTGGAGCCAAGGGGAGAGGTACAGTCTGGGGTAGATGGGCAGTCTTTAAGGGGTGCTAGCAAGCAGTGGGCAATATCCTACCTGAGGTCCTTAGGACCAGCATGGCATTTAGCAAAGCAGCCAGAGGTATAGGCCAGTTTATAGGACCCAAGCCCTGTTCTGTTATCAGAAGAAAGTTATTAACTGTTGTGACTATGTTATATGCTAGATATTCTTGTTCAAAAATTAATCTATAGAGTCTAACTAAATAGTGCCCATCAAAAATGATAAAGATAATATGCCACTTATGTCTACAGACCTGCAAAGGGATAGAAGTATTATTTGGCCTTATTAAGGGGGGCAATGAGAAATAATACTGTGACAACATAGATAAATGTGGAGTATTAAGTCCAATGAAATAAGCCACATAGAAGGCCCTCAATACAAAAAAAATATCACAAATATTACACGGTGTCAAATATACATGGAATCTTACCAGTTTAACTCATAGAAAGTGAAAGTATCCTCCAGGATAAGTGGAACCTACTAACCAGACTCTAGGGTTTATGCAATGTAAAAAATAAAAGGACTTTATCTAAAGGCTGTGAAAATTCATTTATACTAAAGAATAAATGACACATACTTCAGATGAAAGTCTTGTTAATTATATCAAACAAGTTAGTCCATATTGTATATGATTGTGTGTGTGTGTATGTGTAAAACATAATACCACCCTGTACTCTAATATGTGGTTATAATTTTTTACTATAAAAGTAATTCTAAAAAACAAACAATTTCTACCATCTGTCTTTAGCTATATAAAACATTTTTAATTGTATGCTCTTCTGTGGGATTTAAGGATCATATACTCATTTTAATTGTTTTATCTATACAGTATTAACTGGAAGACATAAGTTGATTCTTCATTAACTTGTTGTCCAAATATTTAGTATGCTAAACAATGTATGAATGTAGAGTTGACAAGAATCATAAAAACCTGTTTGTATAGCATAAAGAACTCATGGTAGAAATAACAAAGATTAAAGTCTTTTTAGTAGTAGCACTGCTGAATCTGCTCAGCCCGAGGCAGGCATCCAGGGTTGAATACACATATGCATTGTCTCACTCATAGTAGTCAGTGTAACAATGCATGCCACTGTAATTTAATATATGGTGACAAAAAAAGATTGCTATATAGAAAATTCCTACAAATTGAAGTATTTCATCCAGAAAAAAGGGGGGAGGACTTTTTGAGATTTTTAAAAAGTAAGTTAAACTGAAGAACTCAGGAAAAAGCAACTTGCAAGTCTCAGGAAGTTCATGAAAATTACAAGTTTCAAAAAAGATCCCCCCCCCCAAGGTTATACAATAATGACTGCAAACCAGAAAAAAAATTATGAAAGCTGTGCAGTGATGTCTGTGAGATATCAGTCATGCTGGCCTGGGCTTTTCAGTAATGTAGCTGTCTTTTGTCACCCATTCCTCTACCCATACTCCTTACCCATACTCCTGTAAGTAGCACCACTAAGCTCATTGGTTCATAATGTTGGATTTGAAAGGGTTATTATTTGGTCTATCACTTTGGTTCTCCATTTGGAAAGAGGTATGTCTTCAATTTACTATTTGCATTTTTATTGTAAGGATTCCTGGCATGCCACCTGTTGAACCCAACATGGCTCTGGGTGAAATAAGAATTCCTGGCATATACAGGCCACAGCCACATGGTGAAGCCAGCATGGTACCAGCAGAACACACTGCTACCGCAGTCATGCTTCTAGGCATGACTACATAAATCCTTGCCCACCCTTTCTTTTAAAAGGAGACAAAATGTTGCAGTCTGTGTCTTCTCTCTCTTCTGCTTCTCTGCTTCTCTGTACTCACTTGGCAACTCTTCTGAATATACTCTCACGTGGTCTGGTAGTGTGTGAGTGTATCTGATCTCATGCATGAAACCAACATTTATAAATCCCACAGAAGTCTCATACCATAGATTTGTTTAAAATTACTTTAAATGAATATATCGTATATTCAACCTTAAGCTTTTGGCTTCTGAACTTGTTTTCATTAAGACAACAGATACTTTTTTTGCTAAAAACAGAAAGTCTGACTCAAATCAATTTTATAATAAAGTTGCTATAGTTAAAAAGGTGGCAGATGTAGGGCAAAATACTCTCCCTTAATTCTAGAAATCTCTATATCTCTATATACAAGTGCTCAGAAGATGACTGATAATAAACGTTCTCATTCTGAAGAGATTCTAAGGTGAACTTCAGGTTTTTTTCTGTCAAAAGACATTAACAATGCTTAGTTTACAGGGTTCTGAGCAAAGTCTCAATTATTGCCCTGTCATAATTCCACTTGAAAATTCTCTTTGTCTATTCTTTATGCCTCCTCAGGATTCTCTTCTCTGTTTAGTCTGGTTTGAGCTTTACTTCCATAGAATACTACTTCTCAGCATCACATAGACACGTTTATCTTGATTCATCTTGGCCTGTGCAACAGGCTTGAGTATCTGCCATTATACTGTTTAGCCACCAATGCCATTGCTCTTCCTTTCTCTTACAATTCTGGTCCACTCTGCAGGATGGACATTTAGGGCAATTTAATAGAAGCAATGACCAGACATATTCCTCATCGACTCTCATGATAGGCATTTTATCCTTATTGTGAATCTGCTTCTGACCAAAATCAGACACAAAGAAGATGGCTATAATTTAATAAGATCTGTCCACTCTGGAACTTATGTTAAGTTTTATTCTGAATGTTAAATGGAAGAGAGAAGCTTTTAAAGGAGGTTGTTTCTTTAGCATGATTAATGTTGCTCTACAGAACTGGCCAAGTTTTGAGTTCTCTGTGAAAACTCAGTAATAATCTCCAAGAATAGATTATTTACCTCACGTGGGTTTCATAAAACAAAGAGTCTCTAAGCCTTTTCTCTCCTCTGCATATATCCAAGTGTCCCTACTGCCCTCTGCCATGAGCCAAAACAGTAGGAGTTCTTCCTCAAACTGAACAGACACTGACATCATTCTCTTGAACCTCCACCCATAGATAGGGAACCCAAACTTTTCTTTCTACATCCCCCAGTCTGTGTCGTCTAGTCATAGTGATAAAATTAAACTAACATAAAGACTTCTCCTCAAACGGCAGAATGATGATGTCAGATATTTTTCAGGGCAAAACCAAATGTGCCATTAGTCACTATGGCAGAACATTTATTGCTGGTATTTGTGCAATGCACATTGCCTTTGTGGGATTCAAACAATTTTTATATTACTAAGAACAGAAATAATTTTGAGAGTCTTGTTTCATATCTTTGCAATGTAGGTACATATTAGAACCAGGGGACATTGGATAGTTGAAATATCATCAATGTGAAAGATAAAATTACTCAGAAATTGGCCTAGGATTTATTGTTTCAAATGTGACTCAAATGATTCCAACAAAATGACAGAAAGATATTGGCCAAATATAAGGTCCTTCCACTGAGGCAACCTTTCCATTAGTGTCTCTTTGCCTTGTTTGTTTTTTGTTGTTGTTTGGGGGGTGTTTTGTTTGTTTGTTTGTTTGTTCTGCCCTTTTCTGTCTGCATAGTCAACAGAGAAAGTAAGTGAAAGGCAGGATAAATGTGCATGCCACTTATTCTGCGGTAATTTCAGAAGAGAAATAGAAGCATGTCCATGTGTACCACCAACCAGCTTAGGCAGTACAAATGTCTATCTAGCAATTGTTATTTGGTCTACAATAAATGAGCAAAGAGAGTGACTGAGCTTTCCCTGGAATATAACTTGACACAATCCAAGTCTCCCAGAGTCAGAGAGTAAAGCAATAAAAATGTTGGTGGGATGTCTTTCCTATCTGAATTGCATGCTCTTCATAAGGTCAGCAAAGTAGTGGCTAAAAGAAGCTGAAAAAGTTATTCCAGTATAGACATGCAGCACTGCCCAACACCAAGATGAAAATATGATATATTACTGTGCCTTTTCACTGGTACAGAGAACCACTCTGATATGTTTATCTAATTATTCTTTACCAGGAAAAAAAATGGGAGTAAGATATCAGGGTAAGACTTGGAAAGGTCAGAGAAGCAGGGAAGCAGCCATGGTCACCTGCTACGTCTTCCATTCCTCCTCCAAACAGGGACGAGATCCTCTGTCAGTCATGCCTTACTACTTCCTGTCTTCTGTCTACAGTCTTCCAAACTGCTATGGTTAATTTTGAGCAGCTGGTGGATAGCTGACTCCAAGCAATCTTTTTTTTTTTGTCAGAACCCAATCAAAATATCACACACCATGCAATAGTAACAATGGTAGGGAAGAGTATATACTACTTACAACCTCAGAAGTCTCTTCAGTGGAATTGCCAAGCCACTTGTCTCAGCCCCACCATGAAGGAGCAGCTTTCCTGACTCTTCCTCTGATTTCTGATAAATTGTGGGACTCAATATAGCAAATACCAAAATGTAGTTAGATGGGAATTGTTCTTATACTCTTAAATAGCCTATGACAATCTATTATCTATTTCAAAGTAACTAGAAGAGAAATTACAACATAAAAATGTCAAACTATGAATGATAAAAAACTAGTTAGCTTTTATTTCAACATTAGACATTGTATTTAATTGTCAAATTATCAAAATGTATTCTCAAAATATATATAAATATCCCAGGTCAGCTAAAACTGTTATGAAAAAACAAAAAGGAAGTAGCTTTATTTTTGCTTTCATTCTAAAGAACTTTGATTGGCTACAATTTTTATTTTATATTGTTCTTACTAAACTTTTTTCTTAGTTGGAAAATATTGCTTATTGATGAAGATTTAAAATACATCACTTAAATACTGCTAGTTGACTTATACTTAATTTTAATGTATTTAAAGTGACCGACCTATCCTCAACTTTTAACTTGCAGTTCACTGTCTTAAAAGTTATAGTATTCAACCATTGACCTGTTAAAATAGTACTTATAAAAACTATAATACAACACTGTACTATTTTCATGTCATTTTAAAACACTCAAACCATTTGCTACTAATTAGGCCAAATCTCCCACTGCATTCTACTTATTATTATAGTTAATTTGTAGTCATGTTTTAGACCTCATAAAATAGTTTTTCAAGTTATCTAAAATGAAATGAGAACTAATTTTAAAGTGTTGTATATTTAATATCTTGGACACATTAGCCATAACATAAACTCCACTTTTCCAAAGTATATTAGCATATCTCTCTTCTATTGTATCTTTTTAATTTTGTTTTCTAATCAGAGTGTATCCATTTGGGAATCTCAAGAACCAGAATTGAGGCCTAGATTAACTTGCTTTGAGAGTAAGCTGAGGCTTTGAGTCTAAAAATCTCAGTCTAAATTTAGCATGGCACTCCTCAAGCTCCATGTGTCCTCTTAGAAGCTCAATTTCCTTGCCTAGAAAATGGTGGTTCTTATTGCTTTCTCCCTGAGATTACTTTGAGGGCAGAATGAGGTAATGGTTGTAAATCCTGGGCACTGTGACTGGCACATCATAAATGCTAAATTACTCTTGCTTCCATTGCTCCCTCTCTTAATCATACATACAGATATTTCAAGTTTATGTAGCAAAATTCCTACACTGTTCAGTCACAGTCCATATGTCTTTGCGATCTCTTTTCTCATATGTGACTAATCAAGTTGAAGGCTACAGCAGTGAATATTTCAGTCCCCCTTAATAAACCAATCCAACTCAGCAATTAAATGTGGAAAACAATAGCATGTAAAAAACAATAATTTTTTTCTCCAAGGAAAAACAGAACACATCTCAGTTTTAGCCTTAGGGACTTCTATCTGCCACTGTTAGAAACCAGGAAAGTGAATGATTCCTCACTGGAGTTTTCCTGTCTACTCTTCTGGCAAGCATTTTACAAACCACCTGCTACCACAATTCGAGGAACACAAATGACAAGTTATCATCTGTTCCACAAGTAAATCGATGTTCAAAATGTTCTCCCACTGCTGTTAATGGAATGCTTATCATTGTGAGCTCAGGAAAGATGGACATAAAATCCTGGGCTTCTTCAATACAGTACTTATCAACTATGTGTTATGTCATATCTAACAACTGACCATGCTATTCATTTTCATGAGGTTGTTTATACACCCATGTTTACACATGACCAAAGTCCTTTACAACTATCTAAAATACACCTGGTAAGAGATAAATCTCACCTCTTACTTGTTTCTATGCCAGTTTCTGAATGTTGACAATGGAAGATAGCAAGCATCTTTGCAGAAAATCCAGCCTTCTCTGAGGAATCTTTATGTCTCCTTATCACTGATCATTAGGCTGTCTATAACTACTGACAAGGGAGATGGAAACTAGGAAAACATTAAGATTAATCAGATGTGATACTGGTCCCTGGTTTTGTTACCTAATTAATTCTTTATAATGAATGCAAAAGTTAAAGGTCAGAGATTCAGTTACTTATAATGGACAGCATGATCTGCCTAAAGAATGCTTTTACTTTTGTGTTTTCTTTCATGCTTAGGCCCTGTCATTTCTGCCTTTGGTCTTTCTCAGCCCTGGTAATTGTCTCTTTGTACCATTGATTTTCTTCAAATAACCTAGCTTCCTCAGGCTAGCTTGCCTGAGAATCCCTATGGCACTTTCTTCTTTCCACATGGAAAATTAACAAAGACTCAACTCCATTAGATAAAAGAGCCCTATAGTTTCAATAAAAAGATTATAAGGTAGTGTTATATTGGTTCACTAACTGAAGAGTTTCAATATATATAGGTTTTATGTCCACCTGCTCAATACTTATATGGGCTCTACATGTTTATTGGGATTTGCTGTGGGATTATGTTTCAGTACATTGTAAATATTGATCATTTCCTACTGGTTTAATAAAACACTGATTGGCCAGAAGGCAGAGAGGAAGTATAGGTGGAGCTACCAGACTAGGAAAACTCTAGAAAGAGGAAAGCAGAACAGATATGCCAGGAGATGCAGAGGAAAAAAGACCTGAGAAAAGTGACCAAGCTATATGGCTAAACAAGATAAGAATAATGAACGTGTTAAGATGCAAGAGCTAGCTAGCAATATACCTGAGCCATAGGACAAGCATCATGAAATGAATATAAGCCTTTGTATGATTATTTGAGACCAAGCAGCTGTGACAGTCTCTTTGGAACAGCAGGTCTGGATCTTGGGGCTATTCTGGACCAGAAACTTCATACTACAGGAATTCTTTATTGTCAGGTATGCGAAAGAACCTGTGAGGACTTGAATGAGAATGATCCCATAGGGTCATAGATGTGAATGCTTAGTCATCACAAAGTAGAACTATGCCAAGAAAAATTAGGAGGTATGGCCTTTGTGGAGAAAGTATGTTGCTGGACGTGAGCTTGGAGGTTTCAAAAGCTAAAACTAGGTCCAATCTTCTCTCTCTCTCTCTCTGTCTCTCTCTCTGTCTGTCTCTCCCTCTCTCTGTCTGTCTGTCTCCCTCCCTCCCTCCCTCTTCACCACCTCTCTGCCTATTTTTCACAAATCAAGATGTAATGTTCTCAATTTCTGCTCCAGTGTCATGCCTGTCTGCTCCCATCATGATGGGTATTATGGCCTAACCCTGTAAACTGTAGGCAATTTCTCAGCTAAATGCTTCTGTATCTAAGAGTAGCCATAATCATGGTGTCTCTTCACAGCCATAGAACAGTAACAAAGATAGTATCTTCACTCTCAGAAAGATTTCAAGTTTCACATCTGAGGAAGCTATGTGTAGTTCACCCCATAGCGTTTTTGTTGTCATTTGTGGTAGGATTGGGACAGTGGGCTTGAATCTAAGGTCTTGTGTACACTAAGCATACACTCTATCACTGGTCTATACTTCCAGCCTTTCTTTGCATACCCTGGTAAAAACTATCATGCATTTCACTATTTGGGACAATCTCAAGTTCAAATTTTTCCTCCTTAAACACTGCTAAGATTGAAGCATCTCATTATCACTGTGCCAGGAGAAATGGGGTCTCCTGAGTTAGTAAGGAGTCATACCATGTGAGAATATGTGACTGTGGCCAGCACATACATAGTAGGACAGGAAGCATAAATTGGAGAAAGCAAATAAAACTCTTCCATTGGTATTGCCTCCCAAGACGCTCTTTGCCACAAAATTCTACAGTTCTATATTATGTATTGCTTTCTCCTCAACAAAACTCAATATAATTTACAGAGGCAAACTGAAGAAAACTATGTGGGAAAGCCCACATTTGGAAAAACAACATAAGGATACATTTTCAGGATAAGATTATTTATAACCTGTTTTCTAAAATCATGCAGTTAAACAAAATTTGGGGACAAACCTCCTTATAATCCATACATGAAGACATATATAAATGAACATCTTCTGACATACTCCAAAATAAACATGTAAATAAAGCTGTACTTTTCAATGGTGAAACTTCACAGTTCATAACAGAAAACATGAATAAAACCCAATGACAGAAGACCCATATAGTTTACTCCATTGCTACCTGAAAAAAGGGCACAGTATCATGGTGTCATAGGCATAAATAATGGTTTATATTGCACTGGTGTATTTGAATATCAAAGCCTTTTACAACTTAAATACTTACCTAAAAGTGATACATGTGGGTGATTAAGCTAAAAATGTGAAAACACTGGATATATTCATCTTTGGGATAGTGGGTACATAGTTAATAGTGGAACGGAGAAGCAGCATTAGTATATAAATTATAGAATATACTTCTGAAGTTATCTCCCCAGATATGTAGCAGCCCACCTGCTTCAGCCTCAGTTTACTCCTGACCCATCTTTAGTGAACCACACAGATCTTTGCCTCCAAATTTCCTTCCCTCACTCATTGCTTTATCCCTAGCCCTCAAATCCAGCAGACACTCCCTGGGGACCCACAGGCCATTTCTGCAAGGGAAGTAAGAGAGCTAAGTGCAGATCTTTACCTCTCCCTCCATTCCTACAAAGAAAATCCCCTAGTCTTATTGCCATTTCTGTGTCAGACCACCTGCACCAGGCTCCCCCCTCCCCGCGCCATTAGCCTTATTCCCAATGGAACACAAAGACTATCCCCTCCAACCTTTCTTTCCCCACTTGTTACTTCATCTCAGTCCCCAACTCCAATAGCTATTCCCTGGGAGACCACAAACCACTCTAGGCAGACAGCTAGTGGATCTGTACTGCTCCCCCTTCCTATAGGGTCTTACCCCCATCTCAGCACCAAACCACCTGAGGGAGACTCTCCTGCTCTCTGCCTCCATCTCTCATGGATCAAGCAGATCTTCAGACTTCTCCTCCCCCTTATCCCATTATCCTAGCTCCCAACTACAACCAGGATTCCCTAAGAACACACAGGTGAGTCTAACAGAGAAACAATATATCAACAAAGCAGATAGGTGAGCTTCAGATCTTCACTCTTCCTCCTTTCTTCCATATTTAACACCTCAATCTCATGCTCCCCTCTGTGGCTGACTCTGTTACCTCCTCTCCTCACTCTCTGCCGCTACTCCTAGAGGACTAAAGATCCCATGAAACAGCCTGCTGTTCTTCCCTCTGTGGATCCCTCAGTGTCCCCATCCTAACCCTTTCCCATTCACAAGATGTCATCTCCAAATGACTAAAAACCATTTTACACAGGACACCCAGTGCCCACACCTATCAGAATATGAGAATTTCTTACTAGGTAACACACAGCAACTGTACTCTCCTAAGAACCAGAGAGAGCAAAGAAACCAAGGGGAAAAATTCACTCATTCAGCAAAGACAGGACCATAGATCAACACCTAGAATTATAATCTTACCAAACCCAGATGCCTAGACATAGAAGCACAATCAATAACAGTCAGGACAAAATGTCTCCACTAGAGCCCAGGCACCCTAACAGCGTATGCCCTGAGTGATGCAACATAGCTGAAGCACAAGACAAAAAGTTTAAAATACTCTTTATGAATAAATAGAGATACTGACAGAGGAAATGAGTAAATTCCTTAAAGAAATCTATCAAAACTCAGAGAGTGCAAGACAAAGTACTATACAGTTCAAGGCCTAAAAGTGGGAATAGACTCAATAAAGAAAACCGCAACTGAGAGAAAACAGAAAAATAAAAATTTAGAAATTCAAACAGAAGCTTGTTTGAATTCCTGACCAAGAGATAAAAGAGTGAATCGAAAGAATTGAAGACTATAAAGAAGAAAGGGATACTTTGGTCAAAGAAAATGTTAAATCTAAAAAAACAAAAACTGTGTAAAAAAAATTCAGAAAATCAAGGACATTCTAAAAAGACCAATTCTAAGAATAATAGTAATAGAAGAAATTCTGTTCAAAGAAACAAAAAATAATTTCAACAAAATCATAGAAGAAAAGTTTTCTAATCTAAAGAAGTAAATGCCTAGTAATCTACAAGAAGCATACAGAACACCAAAGAGACTGGGTCAGAAAAGATTATTGCTCTTGGTACATAATAATCAATACACTAGATGGAAAGAACAAAGAAAAACCATTGCTTAGTAGTAAAGGACAACCAACTAAAGCTGCAAGGGGATAGGAGCAAGAAATATAGCAAGGCAGACCTATTAGGATTATACCAGACTTCTCACTGGAGACTCTAAAAGCCGGAGGACCTAGGCAGATGAACTACAAACTCCAAGAGAACACAGATGCCAGGCCAGAATGCTGTTCCCAGAAAAAAACTTTACACAGTAGAGAAAACAAGACAGTCCATGATAAAAATCAAATTTATGCACTATCTATTTATAAATCCAGCCATATAGGAGATGCTAGAAGGAAAGTTCAACATAAAGATATTAACAACACCCAAGGAAACACAATAAATAAAAAATTTCAGGCCAGGAAATCAACACACACACACACACACACACACACACACACACACACACACACACACACACTACAGCAGCAATACATCAGGAGTCAATAAACACTGTTTATGAGTATCTCTCAACATCAATAGTCTCAATTCCCTAAGATAAAGGATAGCAAAATGAATTCAAAGACAGGCTCTATCCTTTCTCTGTATGCAAAAACTATACCTTAGCATAGATAAAACATCATGGTAAAAGGATAAAAAAAAATAGAGCCCACGCAAATGGAATTAAGAAGAAAGCTTGTATAGTCAATTTAATTTTTGACAAAATAAATTTCAAATCAAAAGTAATCAGAAGCGACAGGGTATAACACTACAAACTCATACTCATCAAAGGAAAATCCATCAAGAGGACATTGCAGATAGTTTCACCCCAGGACACTCAGCCTGGGTGCACAGAAATCAACAACAAGCCCCCAGGTGCTCTGAGGCCCAGGAGCAAGGAACAGCTCTGCCCCAGGACACTGTGCCTGGGCAGGCAGAAATCAACCACAAGCCTGCCCTGGGCTATAAGACAACATTGTTGTAAGTGAGTATCTAATGGGGAAATGAGAGAGAGAGAGGCAGAACAGCCCCTGTGCTGCAAAGAGGAAAATCTGAAGAGGAGAGGACAGTGAGGAATGAGTTAGTGTGGGTGGAAACATATTACCAGACCTCCTAGCCATCTAGCACAATGCTGATGTTCAGGCCAGTGCTGCTGCCAAGGACCATGTCTGGGTCCATAGTCTTGGTGTTCTGTGTTGATCTCTGTGGTTCCTGTTACCACTGAGGGCCCTGCAGATTCCCAGAGGGTGGGCTCCCACATGTGACTATGTTGGTATCCAAGAGATGTGTCCCCCAAAAGGATGTATCATGGCAGCACAGTATAGCTGACCCTGCTGACAGGGTGTAGGTGATCTGGTTGTACAAACATACGTGTGAAATCTGGCCCCAGTCTTCGTTGATCATATAGTGGAGTGGGCAAAGGAGATATGCTGTCCGCTGTCCCCTATCTTTTACTGCCTATTGTGGGTAGGAGAATTGGCCCTGAAGTTATAAGATGTAGAGAGTTGGTCATGCCCCCTCACTGCTGGCAATACTCAAGAGAGCAGGCTCTCTTCCCTGCCAAGGCAGCACAGTAGAGCAGACCCTGTTGGCAGAGGTGCAGATAAGCTGGCCCTGAGGGCACAAGAGCAGGACATCTGCCCCCTCCCCAGTCCCTGTTGTTTGCCAAGTGGTGGCAGTCTATGGGTGTGCTATCAGAGGCAGAGCTGGAGAGCTCATCCTGGTGCGGACAATAAGGAGAGCAGGCAGGCTGACCAACCCAGCTATCACCCAGACCCAGAACCAGGGCTATGAGTTAGCCCACCCTGTCATCCACTTACTCTCTGAACTGCTGCACCATGTGATGGAGCTGGACCTGCAGATTCAAAGCTGCAGAACCTCCATGACACAGGACAATGGGATATCCAAAAGTAGTCCCATTGAGGGCCCAGTATTGATAGTGTAGCAGAAGTGAGAGGCCTTGAACCAGACCAATGGCTCATTGCAATGAACACTTACAAGTAAAGATGTGTGAACTAATTGTGTGACTCATTGTGTGTCACAAAGCTGGGTTTTGTTTGTGTGTGAGAGGTTATTGTTTGCCTTTTGTTTGTTTGGGGTTTTGTTGGTGCTTTTCTTTTAAGCTTTATTTTATTCTGTTTTGGGGGTAGGTTGCAAGAGCAAAGGCTGGATACAAAGGAATGGGGGAGAAAATAAGATCAGGATGCATGATGCAAAATTCACAAAGAATCAAAAAAGAGTTTTAAAAAGACATTGCAATTTTTAACACCTATACACCAAACACAAGGGCATCTGTGTTTGTGAAACACTACTACAACTTAAATTTACATACTGACATTGACACATTGACAGTAGGAGAGTTCAATGTCCTACTCTCAACAATAGATAGCTCATCCAGACAAAATTAAAACAGAAAAATGAGGGTGCTTACTGACACTGTAAACCAAAAGAACTTAACATATTTATAGAAAATTTCACCAAACACAAAAAATATACCTTCTCTGATCTCATAGAATTCTCTCAAAATTTGAACATATATTCAGACACAAAGCAAATGTTAAAAGATACAAAAAATTGAAATGATACCCTGCATCCTATCTGACCACCACAGATTAAAGCTCAATATCAAGAAAAGAAACAACAGAAAGATTACAAACTCATAAAAACTGAACAAGTCATTACTGAATGAAAAATGGGTCAAGACAGAAATTAAGAAACTAGTTAAAGACTATCTATAGTTAAATGAAAATGAATGTCCAACATACCCTAACTTTTGAGACACAATGAAGGCAGTACTAAGGCAAATTCATAGCACTAAGTGCCTACATAAAAATATTAGAGAGCTTTTTCTCAAAAAACCAACTCTTTTGCTGTTGTTATTGTTATTTCTCTTATTGATTTTAGCTCTGAGTTTGACTATTTCTTGTCTTTTGGATACGATTCTCTCTTTTTGTTCTAGATATTTCAGTTGTGCTGTTAAGTTGCTAGTATAAAGTAAAGTTGGCAAATACTTATATAAGTTAACTAAAAGGCTGTGGGAAAATATCCAAATTGGCATAAACAAAAAGGAGACATAACAGCAGACACTGAAGAAATCCAGAGAATCATAAGGATATTTTTAAAAAAATAAAACTCTACCAAATTAAAAAAAGTAAAAATGACAGAATAACTTCTCAAATTAAGAAATATTGAATAATTTTCTCAATATATTGAAAAATTGATATATATATATATATATAACTTGCCAAAGTTAAACAAAGATCATAGAATCAATTTAAACAGACCAATAATACTTGATGAAATAAAAGTAGTATTTAAAAGTATCCCCCAAAGATGCCTTTCTCAGCCTTGATACAGAGAGGAAGGTATGTGCCCTGCCTCAACTTGGTATGTTTGCCTCTGCTGACTACTCAAGGGAGGTCTTAGCTCTTTTGAGAAGTGGATGGGCAGAGAGATTGGGGAGAAGGGGGAATGGGGGTTGCAGGAGAAGGGGAGGGAGGGGAACAGTAAAGGGTATATAAAAGGAATTTTATTAATTTTAAGAATATTTTTAATTCCCCCCACCAAAAAAATGGAGTCAGATGGATCTAGCACAGAATTCTACCAGACTTTCAAAGAATAGATAATAGTACTTCTCAAACTAATCAATAAGATAGAAACAGAAGAAACATTGCCCAGTTACTTTTATAAGACCAAACCATATAAAGACCCAACAATTAAAGAGAATTACAGATTCATTTTTCTCATAAACATAGATGCAAAAATTATCAATAAAATGCTTACAAACTAAATCCAAGAACACATCAAAAACTCATCCACCGTGATCAAGTAGCCTTCATCCCAGAGAATTGGAGATTTGGGGATGATTCAACAAAATCTGACAACATATCCAGCACATAAACAAACTAAAAAAAAAAAAAAAAAAACCACATGATTATCCCATTAGGTACAGAAGAAGCCTTTCACAAAATCCAGCACCACTTCAAGATAAAATTTCTGGAGCTATCTGAGACACAAATGACATATGTAAATATAATAAAGATATTTTACAGCAAGCTCAAAACCAACATTAACTTAAATGGAGAAATATTCAAAACAATTTCTCTAAGATATAAAACAAAACAAGGTTGGCCACTTTCTCCATACCTATTCAATATAGTATTTGAAGTCTTCACTTGAGCAATAAGACCACTGGAGGAGATACAAGTGGATACAAACTGGAAAATAAATAGAAGTCAAAATATTGTTTTTGCAGATGACATGATAGCATACAGAAATGACCCTATAAATTCCACTGAGAAACTCCTAAAACTGATAAACACTTTCATCAAAGTAGCTGGATACAAAATAAACTCACAAAAATCAGCAGCTCTCCTTCATATAAATGACAAAAAGATTGAGAAAGAAATCAGGGAAACAACACCTTTTATAATAGTCTGAAATAATATAAAATATCTTGTAACTTTAACCGAACAATTGAAAGACTTGTATGACAAAACCCTCAAGATATTGAAGAGGGAAACGGAATGATATATCAGAAGGTGAAACTATCACCCATGCTCATGTTTGTTTACTAGGGTTAACCTAGTAAAATTGGCCATCCTACAATCTATAAGTTCAGTGTGAACCTCATTAAAACTCCAACATAATCCTTCACAGAACTTGAAAGGACAATCTTCAGTCTTATATAAAAACACACACACACAGAAACACAGACACACACACACACACGCACGCACGCATGCACGCAGGATATCTGAAACTATCAGAAATAATAAAAGAAATGTTGGAGGTATCAAAAACTCTAACCTAAAATTGTACTACAGAGTTATAGTTTAAAAAGAACAACAACAAAAAAGTATGGAATTGGTACCAAAAAGGACATATTGATCAATGGAATCAAATTAAAGACCCAGACGTAAGTCACCACACCGTCCACATACCTATGAATATCAGATTTTTGATGAAGAAGCCAGAAAATCACCCTGGGGGTGAAGGGTGGAACCAGCATCTTCAACAAATTGTAGTGGTCTAACTGAAAAGCTACATTTAGAAGAATCCAAACAGACTTACTATCTTCCTGCACAAAACTCAACTTTATATGGTTCAAAGATTCAACCTTAAACCAGATACACTGATCTTGTTAGAAGAGAAAGTGGGAAATAGCCTTGAATGCCTTGGCACAGGAAAAGAGTTGCTGAACAGAACACCCTATTAGCACGTGCATCATGAATATCAATTAATAAATGTGACTTCATGAAACTGAAAAGCTCTGTAAGCCAAAGGATATTGCAATTAAGGCAAACACGAGAGTCTATAGAATGCAAGAAAGATTATCAACTACACATCCAATAGGGAACTAGTATTAAAAATATATAAAGAAACTAGCTATTTCTTTTAGCTATTCTAGCTATTATTTAGAGTCTACTCTATTTTTAAATAGAAATCTAGCTATTCTATTTCTCAAAAACCTCAATTAAAAATGGAGTATAGATCTAGTCAGAGCATCTTCTTTTTTACTTTTTAAGAGCATTACTGTTTTGCCTGTATGTATGTCTGTATGAGGTTGTCCAGTCATTTGGAACTGGAGTTACACACAGTTGCGAGTTGCCATGAGGGAGCTGGGAATTGAACCTAGGTCCTCTGGAAGAATAGTCAGTGCTCTTAAAGCCATCTCTGCAGCCTCTGAAAAGATATTTTAACAGAGAAATCTCAAATGACTAAGAACATTTAAAGAAATGTTCAACATCCTTAGTTCTCAGGGAATTCAAAATCAAAACTATTTTGAGAGTTCATCATACATCTTTCAGAATGCTGGTGAAGATAAAGAGCAATGGAAATAGTAGTGGAGAGCAGGTACTACCACCTTGACCTAGAGGCATGGCCCTTTGGCCAGCATAGATATAGAAATCACCTGTGCCCTTGGGGCTCCAGCATTCTGGACATGGCCAGAGGGCCAGTTTAAGATCAGGACATATGTACACAGAAGCCCCCTGCTCTTGTTTCTCTCTCATGCTCTTGGATAGAGAACCTGACCAGTTGAGTGAAGACAAGTGGACCAGTCCAGCCTTTCCAGGAACCCGATGACTGTTTAATCTTGTATCAGTGAGTTTCCTCTCTGAATGCCTTAATAAATAATACTCTTCTTTACCAGTTGCTATTGACTTGCATTACTAGAGAACACTTGTCCATTGATGGTGAGAGTGAAAACGTTCACAGCCACTCTGGAAATCAGCATGTTGGTTCCTGAGTAAAATGAAAATCAATCTACCTCAAGAACGAACTGTACTCATCTTGGGCATATAATCAAAGTATCCTTCACCCTCGCACAAAGACACTTGTTCTACCATGTTCACTACAGTTCTATTTATAATAGCCAGAAATTGAAAAGCAAACAAATAAAAACAACAACAAAAAATAGATATCAACAGAATAACAGATAAAGAAATTGTAGTGTATTTACCCAATGGAGTATTACTCAGCTACTCGAAAAGAAATCATGATGCCAAACTCTTTTTATGAGGCTACAATTACACAGATACTCAAGCTACTCAAAGATACAACTGAGAGAGAATTACAGACCAATATCCCTCATTAACATTGATGCAAAAGTACTCAACAAAATTCTGGCAACTCAATTACAACAACATATAAAAAAAAAATCATCCACCATGATCAAGTAGGTTTCATCCCAGAAATTCAGGGATGGTTCAAAATACAAAAAAACTGTGAATGTCATCAATCATATATATAAATTGAAGGAAAAAAAGCACATTATCATCTCCTTAAAAATCATTCAACAAAGTCCAAGACTCCTTTGTGATAAAAGTCCTGGAAAGATCAGGAATACAGAGAAAATACCTAAATATAATAAAGGCAATATATAAGAAGCTGATGGCCAACATCAAACTAAATGGAGAGAAACTCAAAGCAATCCCACTAAACTCAGGGACTAGACAAGGCTATCCCCTCTTTCCTTATCTATTCAGCATCGTTCTCGAAGTTAGCCAAAGCAGTAAGAGAACGAAAGGAGATCAAGGGGATACAAATTGGAAAAGAAGAAGTGAAACTATCTCTATTTGCAGATGATATGATTGTATACATAAGTGACCCCCAAAATTCGTCCAGGGAACTTATACAGCTGAAAAACACCCTAAGCAATGTAACAGGATACAAGATTGATTAAAAAAATTCAGTAGCCCTCCTAAACACTAAAGATAAAAGGACTGAAAAAGAAATAAGGGAAACAACACTCCTTACAATAGCTGCAAATAGCATTAAATGCCTTGGGGTAACTATAACCAAAGAAGTAAGAGATCTGTTTGACAAAAATTTTAATAAGTCTCTGGAGAAAAAAACTGAGGAGAATATCAGAAAATGGAAAGCTCTCTCATGCTCCTGGGTAAGTAGGATAAACATTGTAAAAATGGCCATACTACTAAAAAGCAATCTACAAATTCAATGCAATTCCCATCAAAATCCCAACACAATTTTTTTACAGACCTTGAAAGAACAATACTCAATTTCATTTGAAATAACAGAAAAGCCAGCTTTGCCAAACCAATTTTGTTCAACAAAAGAACCTCAGGAGGCATTATCATCCCCAACTTCAAGTTATACTATAGAGCTACAGTAATAAGAACAGCCTGGTATTGGCATAAAAACAGACTTGTGGATCAATGCAATCAAACCTGAGACCCCAACATTCACCCACACACCTATGAACACCTGATTGTTGACAAAGAAGTCAAAAATATTCATTGAAAAAAAGATGGTGTTGACATAACTGGATGGTAGTGTGTAGAAAAATGCAAATAGATCCGAGCCTATCACCTTACACAAAACTCAAATCCAAGTGGATCAAAGACCTTAACTTAAAACCAGCTACCCTGAACTTGATCGAAAAAAAATTGGGAAATACTCTCCAATGCATTGGCATAGGTGAACACTTGTGACAGTATAACACCAGTAGCACAGACACTAAGATCAACAATCAATAAGTGGGACCTCCTGAAACTGAGAAGTTTCTGTAAGGCCAAAGACACAGTCATTAAGACAAAACGACAGCATACAGATTGGGAAAAGATTTTCACCAACCCTACAACTGACAGCGGACTAATCTCCAAAATATTTAGAGAACTCAAGAAACAAGAGCCCAAAGCCCTAAATAACCCAATTAAAAATGGGGTTCAAACTAAAAAGGGATTTCTCAGCAGAAGAATTACAAATAGCTGAAGGGCACTTGAAAAAAATGCTCAACATCTGTAGCCACCAGAGAAATGCAAATCAAAACAAGTTTGAAATACCACCTTACACCTGTCAGAATGGCTAAGATCAAAAACACAGATGACAGCCTATGCTGGAGAGAATGCAGAGCAAGGCAAACACTCCTCCATAGTTTGTAGGAGTGTAAACTTGTTCAGCCACTCTGGAATGCAGTGTGGAAGTTCCTCAGAAAACTGGGAATCAACCTCCCCAAGGATGTGGCAATACCACTATTGGGCATATGCCACAATGGCACACATTCACACCCCTAAAATGTTAGCTCAGCTATGTTCATAGCAGCATTATTTGTAATATCAAGAACCTGGAAACAACCTAGATACCCCTCAACTGAGGAATGGATTAACAAACTCTGGTACATTTACACAATAGTATACTAAGCAGTGGTAAGAAAAACTATTGTCCTAAATTTTGTAAGCAAATGGATATAGATTTGGAGAATATCCTCCTGAGCAAGGTCTCACAAACCCAGAAAGATAAGCAGGGGATGTGCTCACTCATTAGTAGATCTTAAGCAAAAGCATTCTTATTTCATTGAAAGAGGGGAAATCTTTAGTATGTATGTCTTGTATCTTCAGCTTTTCTTACAATGATACTATTTGGAACCAGTATCCATCTGCATTTGGTCTCTTAAAATTGCACTGAATTTGCTACTGTGACATCCACTTCTAAGAATTAAATACAATGAATAAATGAAAAAAGAAAAGTTAAGTGACAGAAACTTTAAAGAGGCACAGAATTCTGGCTCAAACTCCTAGTCCTGTCAAGGAGAGTGAGGAGGGATTATATAAGCAAAGAGGTCAAGAGACAGTTGAGCTACTGGGAGATCATTGGCTCTGGACTGACAGTTGGAAACCTGCCTGGGACTGAACTAGGCACTCTAAATGTGGATGTCAGTGTGTGGCTTGGGCAGACTGTAGGGCCTCTAGCAGTGGGATCAGAATTTATCTCTAGTTCATGAAATTAGCCTTTTGGAGTCCATTCCCTATAGAGAGATACTTTGCTCAGCTTTCATATGCTGCCTCAACTTGATATGCAGACTATATTGACTTCCTGTGGAGTCCTTACCGTCTCTGAGAATTGGATGAGGGGTAGGCTAGTAGGAAGAGGGGAGGGAAGGAAAACTGTGGTTGGTATGTAAAATTAAAACCAAAAACCTTTTAAATAAAAAAAAAATCATGAAATTCACAGGTAAATGAATGGAATGAGAAATAAATCAATGATATGAAAGCTACAATCTGTAGCCCCACAGAAGTTAGATATGAAATAAGGTGCTATGTAGGACACATAGATCTTCTTAGAAAGGAGAAATAAAACAGATAGATATGGATGGATGGATGGATGGATGGATGGGTGGAGATTGGATTGAGAGAATAGAGAAGAGGAAAGAGGAAGATGAAGAGGGGAATATGGAGAGAGACAACTAAAATTAAGACCTATTTGAAGGGTAATATGAAAATCTAATGCTATAGAAACTTCCTAAAATATATACATATTTGAAAGCAATCTAAATGAATCATCAAATAATCAGGAGACAGCCCCAACTGGCCATACTGTCACCAAATGAAGCTTTCAGGCCTGAGATTGTGCTACACATAACAGAGTTGTTGGCCAAAAGGGAATCATAGGAACTTCTAAAGAGCTCTGCCTGTCGCCAAGTGCACAGGTTGCTCTTCACAAGCTGACAGTAAAGCCCCATTGTTGAAGACTACATCGACACAACTCATTGAAGCTGAAGATGTTGACCTGCTGCCTACATAGAGCCTTCACCCATGCATGCTAGAATCTTTGGTACAAGAAGGTACTTTGCAAGCTACCAAATGTAAAAACAAAACCTTTGATCTACAGTGCCATCCTGCCTGCAAAATATGCTAAAGCAATGGTGACACAAAGCTTGTGGAAGTAACCCACCAATAACTGATTGGACTTAAGGCCACTCCTCAAGATGGAAACTGTACCCACCCAAAACTGCTTGGGTGACCAAGAACTCAAACCAAGTAGTCCAAGGACCTAGGGAAAAACCAAATAATATTGTTATCTTTAAAAAGAAATGTAGTAAATGATTCCTAATGATATTCCTATTCAGCCATCATCCTAGAGACTTCCTCCTGCAGCATATAGGCATAAATAGACTTCACAGCCAGACATTGTACAGAGAGACAGAGACAGAGAGAGAGAGAGAGAGGGAGGGAGGGAGGGAGGGAGGGAGGGAGAGAGAGAGAGAGAGAGAGAGAGAGAAAGAGAGAGGCAGAGAGAGACACACAGAGACACACAGAGAGAGTCTTTGAAACACGCAGCTCTAAATAGAATGTTTCCATCAAATCCTTCCCTCAGAGCCTAGCAAACCCCATGAAAGAGGAATCAGAAAGAATTTAAGAGCCAGAGAGGGTGGAGGACACTATGAGAACAAGGCCCTCTGAAAGAACTGAGGAATGTTTATATAAATTCACAAACACTGAAGCAGGGCTAGAGATATAGCTCTGAGTTTAAAAGCACCAGTTGCTCTTCCAGAGGTCCTGAGTTCAATTCCCAGCAACCACATGGTGGCTCACAACCATCTATAATGAGACCTGGTACCCTCTGCACAGGCAGAATATTGTATAAATATTAAATAAACAAAGATCAAAGCCCTGAGAACAGAGCCTATACAATACAGCTCAGACCTATAGCAAGTCTTCTGCATATATATTAGAGCCTTTGGCTTGGTAATTTTGTGATGCTTGTAAGTGTTTAAAGAAGTGGGTCTCTGATACTTGGGGCTACACTTGGGCCTATTTTTCTTCTGTTAGTTTGTGCTGTCCAGCCTCAAATCCATGGTTTTGGTATTATCTTATTATATTTTATTTTGCCATGTTAAAAAGAACTTAGCTTTCCTCAAATAATTTAATAACCATAATAAAAATATAGGCAATTGATGCTGAATGTCAATGGATCATACACAAGGAAGATTTATGAAAATTTTGTTAATTCAGAGAAGATTTTATAAATTTCCCTTTTGTCCTGAATGTGTAGACTGACCCACATTTCAAGTGCAGGCTTTCGTGAAAGAAGTTCCAATGAAGTCCATAGTGAGATGAAAACCTCTCAGACTCCAAAGTTTTGCTTGTTTATGTTGACTATTTTACAATTTGGAGTTTAACTAAAACAGTGAGAACATTTTCTGGAATATTTGGTGATAATCAGTTTATCAAAGTGACTCGGTACTTTTTGTTTGTTTTGTTTTGTTTTATTTTGTTTGTTTGTTTTAAAAAATAAAGCAGACTACTAAATCTTCAAGGAAAATTACAGCATTCTATTACAGTCTTGTCCTAGCTCAATAAATATGTACAAACAAACCAAGTGAATTTTCTATATGAATAGCATCTTTGAAACATAGGTGAACATAAAAGACATAACACCCCAAAATGTTCAAAATGGTACCTACATTGTTTGATCGACCGAGGCAGTGCTCTCTCACATACTTTTAGAATATTTTGTTCAGACCTACTGTGCTTTCCTAACAAGTACAGGTTGCAGAAAAAAATTGCATTCATATTCAATGTATTTTTAAACTTCAGGAATAAATACCAATAAATCTCTATTGTTAAAAAGTTGCATTGTTAAATATCAACCCATAGAACTTCTCCTAAGAGAAAAAGCAACCACATGACACTATATAGTTTATGTTTTTCCTCATGCAAAGCTGAGTTCTGGGCTTCTCCTTGGATGAATTCCCAGGTGCTGGATATGTTAGTTTTATTACAAACCTTGCCCATTTTAATCTGATTCCTTCTCCATGATACATGAGCCTCTTCCTGCAGGATAAGTTCATCTAAGTGCAGTTCTCTCATTTGAAATTAATCGGCTGTCTTCCACATTATCCAGATTGAAGTGTTGATTGTCTACCATTTATCTTAATAACAAAAAATTAATCTGCAGAAGAAAGATCAAAGAAGACACTCTGTTCTCCACTGTGAGAGATGATGTTCTCACTGAGAGGTATGTTTGCTTCCTTTATTTATTTCTGGGTGGCATTATTTTATTTCGAGGTGATTGCTTTCTGAGCTTCAAATGTTTCAAAAAAAAAAGTCCTGAATACCGATTTATTGCAGGTTTGGGCCTGAAATGTTGAGGATCTCCTCATATTCTCTGTTTTTCAACCAACCCAGCCACCTCAAAGTCCAAACGTAACATCCACACCCAAAGCGAAGAGCTACAAAGAGATGTTCAGGCCTAGCCAGCATCCCTTTCATCAGGATGATCAATGTACTTCCATCCCAAGTGGGAAGGCTTATTTCTTAATTAGCTGCTGTCTCCTTCCCATCTTGCAGTGTGATGAGGGAAGGTAAATTCATTCACAAATGCCAAAAAGAACCAGGGTTTCAGGACCCTTTCCAAGTGGCCAACTCCATGCCTCACTGAGAAGTACAATTTAAGGCTATGTAGTATTGAGATATGATGCTGAGAGGTTTTTATAAAGCTATGTTCAAAGGAATAAACAAAGACCAAAGACAACACTGTTTTGGAAATGCTACCAGTACCTTGAAATTCAGCCCTAGTTTATGTATCATTTTTGCAGTAACCTATATAGGCTTCAACAAATGCATGCCCAAAAGCAACTACGTACCAGATTTTGGGAATATAGTAACAAGCCATAATCTCCCACCCTAGCAAAACAGCAGTCATTTTGATCAGATCAGCTGTGACTTCCTGGAAGAGACTGGAGACTGGGCCTGTGACTGTTGACACTCTCTCAGAGGGGTTAGGGACCCTCACTTGAGACTCTCCTAACTTCTCTAGTCCATTTGTATGCTACGCACATGGCCACAGGGTCTGAGGTTCTGGGGATGCTAAAGTATGTAGTACATTGGCCTAGGAAGGTTAACTGATGAAGCTTCTTTCTACCCAGTTATGAGGAAGTCATTATCATCATGGATGAAGATTTTGTTTTGGCACCTCTCACACTCCTTGGAGCAGCACCTCACTCATACTCTTCCCAGGTAAGTAAGTCCAGTAAATTCATTGGTCCCCCAGGTTGAAGTTTGGGAGAACTATACTTTGTTGTAAATGGTTCTAGGCTGCTCTTTACATTTACAACAAATGTAAAGTTTGGACCTGAAGTTTTAGTCCCACTCTCAGGCCTGCTTAGCATCAAATAATCACACATATGCTTATATTATTTTATGCTGATTGATCTGGTGCCCAGGCATATAATTTGCTAGTTCCTTCATCTAAACTCAACCCACCTTGTTCAACCATGTTGGTCAGTATCTTTTCGCAGAGCAGCATTCAGCTTCTTTCCTCTGTGTCTGTTGCCGTCTTCTCTTCTCGTCTGTGGTGGCTCTCTCTGGTGGCTCTGCCTGGCAACTGTCTGGCATCTGTCTCTGCTCTGAGATGTTCTTCCTGTACTCAAGAGTTTCCGTAGTCTGGCAGCCCCACCCACACTTCCTGTTTGCCTTTGGCCAATCAGCTTTTATTAAACCCATAGGTGGGACAAATATTAACATAACCAGCATAATCCCAAAACATTTCTCATTTTTCTCTTTTTAAAACAAGAACCTCAAATCTAATATTTTTATCCCATTATCTATAACAAATTATACTCAACATTATAAACAAACACAAGCATTCATAATCCATTTTTTGGGAATGTGGATGTAGTTCTCTAGGCTACTTCCTGCTGAATAAGGACTTGGGCAATCCCATGGGGATCCAGAGAAAATTTTAGGATTATGGATAAATCTTTAGTGGAGTAGTCTGTAAGACTGGGTCATCTCAGCCAGTCTTCTTAAAGTAGTTCTGGATTCAGAACTCAAAGGAAACTTCAACAGAGGTTCTCTGAAATGCTGAATCATCTGGGCCATTCAGTTCTATTGGAGACTTTTCAGGAGGTCTTCCTCTATCAAACTTTATTTTCTTTAACTGGGAATAAATCCACAGCTTCTCATTTTCTTTATAAATAAAAAGAAAACTTCTCTAAAGCAGCATATCTTTGGATTTCAATTTTAATGTCAACTCATTTACCAAAAATATAGGTTAAATTAATACAGCAGCACTTATATTCAAATGGCTTTTAGCAGCTTTTACTATTTTCTTTATAGTCAAAAAACTTAAAGACAAGACAATATATAGTATCCAGACATTCTTTGTATTTTCCATGGCTTATTACTATTTCTTTGTACTCTTTCTTTTTTTAAGGACTTTATCTGTTTTCTTTTTTATTTTCTCTCTTAAGCCTACGTATATTTTAAACATACCCTAAACTATTTACAGGTTTCTTTTTCTTTTTAAATTTGTCTCTACTGTATATCTCTTATCTTTACTGTTTCTGAATACCTTTTGCTTGCCTAGGTTGGCTATTTCCTTCTGTTTCTACACACCTTTAATTTGCCAAAGATTTGCA
Organism: Sigmodon hispidus; assembly: GCA_004025045.1. NCBI lineage: Eukaryota > Metazoa > Chordata > Mammalia > Rodentia > Cricetidae > Sigmodon > Sigmodon hispidus. Next base: position 27,697 of record PVIH01011534.1, read on the forward strand.
GACTTCATTAGTGTGGGTGACTTCACCCAGCTCCATTTATTACTTTCTATTCTGTCCACACCCTTAATCCTCTACCCAGTTTCCTCTTTTTCTGTTTCTGACCACATTTTTGATCTGCTAAGGTGTGGTGTTTTTCAGTAGGGTGGCTGCCTGGCTCCACCCAGCTCCTAGTCTAACTGAAGTTTAGCTTTTTAGCTAATTATCAGACACAGCTTCTACTCTGGGGAATTTTGGAGTTCGTATAATCATCAAATAAAGCACTGCTGTCGGCTGTTCATTAATTTTATTTAAATATTTGACAGCAAAGCTTCTTAAAAGACTCAGAAGCATCTTGCCTTTAAGGCTCAATCAGGGAAGTCTCACTTTAAAAAGCCATACCTCAGCTTGGCTCAAGCAAACACAGCTGATCCAAGAAAATTCTGTCATTACTAAGAGTCCATCTATGACTCTGTTCCCTTTTGCCTGAGAACAGAAACCTTAAATCTACCATAAGCAGTTCAGTTTTTTTCTTATTCCAAGTCTTTTGTGAGACTTCAGGAACCAGCCTTGGTTTAAACTGTCCCTGCAGGCCTGCCCAAGCCCAAGCCCACATGCCTCACAAGGGCATCTCTCAACCACAGCTCATGTGAGAGACTTACAACTCAAAGCAGATTTTGGCTTGGATTCTGTGATCTAGAACTCTTTTTTAATTTTTCTCAAGCTTTATGTGAGTGTATATCACCCTTGCTGAGCAGCCATTTGTTGTAAATGATTTCTGGCCCAAACTAGCTGGCCTAGACTCAAAGTTTGGACCTATAGTCCCACAGAAACACATATAGTCCCACAGAGACACAAACATTTATATTATTTTTACACTGATTGACCTAGGCCCCACGCATATAATTTGCTAACTCCTTCATCTGAACTAACCCATCTTATTCAGCCATGCAGCTCAGTACCTTTTCTCAGAGCAGAATTTCCTCTACATCTCCTGGCAGCTTCAGTGACTTTGACATCTGTCTCTGTTCTTCCTGTATTCAGAGTTTTCTTAGCCTGGTAGCTCCACCCACACTTCCTGTTTGCTTTTGGCCAATCAACTTTTATTAAACCCATAGGGACAAATATTTGTATTGCCAGCATAATCCCACTACAATACTTTGCTTTTTTTAATCTCATAAGGAGGGGCAAATGTTGATTTAAGCCTCCCCATGGAAGAAGGGTGGCTTCTCTTATGCCCAGAGCTTAACACCCAGAGATATCACCAGAGACAGGGATGTCCACAATGCAACAGCAAGGTTTATTGGCAGCCCAATACAAGTTAGGCAGGGAGCAAACTTCAAGCTTCTGTGACAACAGAGAAAGAAGTAGCTGGTGTCCTTGCTTACAAGAGGTCTTTTATAGGCAAAAGTTACAACAAAGTTGGTTGTTTGGAGACAGGGTGCTGATGTGCTACTTATTGGCTCGCGCTTAGAGTCCTTCTGCCCCAGAGAATCTTCAGACCCCACCTAAATGGACTTTACCTGGATCTTACCTGGGATGGTTGGGTTTTCCCAGAATTGAGCAAGCAAGAATCTATTCCTCTCCCAGAACTGAACAGTCTTGTCTAATCTTCTAGAGCTGAACAAGTAGGAAGCTATTCTTCTCTAAGCTTGGGGAGGCCCACTACTAGGTCTATTATTTTAAGACATGTTCTTTTCCCAGGACTAATCAGGAAGAACTATTCTTCTCCCAGACCTGGGCAGCACCACCCCCTGTCAGAAATGAGAAACTAAACTTTATTTTATCTTTTTATAAAATAGTTACTAGAATGCAAAATGAGGTTTCTTGAGCTAAGTTTTATCTCTTCAGTTTCATGTGACTTAAAGTACATGGTGGTTCCTGAACCTGACAATAAGTTTCCGAGAAGGTTTGTTGTATGTCAGACACTATTTATTAGTTTTTTGAACTCCCAAGAAATAAACTTACATCACTACTGCTGTCCCTATTCTAATGGAAAACAAACATTGGAAACCTTACTGACTTTTCCCAAAGCATATGGCCAATGAGCCCTAGACCCAGGTCTGCATGCAGGCAAAAATGGTCCCTAGACTCTGACTTCTGAGCCCCTGGCTGTATCACATGATCTACCCTCCTTAGCATGAAGCATCTTTACTGAAAAGCATGTTATTGCAGAATATTTGGGGGCATAAATTGTCTAATACAAAATTCCAGTATCACTAGATAGGATACTGGAGCCAAGGTAGCTCCTGAAGAGCATGTCCTGGCTGCCTCCTTCCTCTGTCTCCTGCCTCCTCCTGCCATTTCAAACCAGTTCAGCCACAGAAGCAGGCTGCAATCTATCCTGCCCCTCAAACTTCAGCCTGCCCTCACCACAATGGATAAGATGGAATAGGATAGCCTATATTGTAACTTCATTTTCTCTCAGTTCTTTCTGGCCTCTCTGGTTGTACTCTGTCCCTGTAGTTTTAGTCTTCTGTCTGATTGCCAGGCCACCATACAGAAAAAAGGCATTCACTTACAGTGCCCAAAGTTTATAGATACAGTGGGGACATTTTCGTCTTTTCCTCATATTCTGTCACAGGTAATCAGTAGCCAGCCTTCTGGAAAAATCTAAAGTCAGAATATAGGCCTGGTTTTGACATCTCATAAGTGTAATTGAGTGGCCTTCTTTCACAGAGCAATGCAATAGAACTTGAAAGTTCATGAGTCCAGAGGCTTTTACCTTCTCTTGGGCCTGTGCCTCCTTCTTTGAAAGTGCTAATTAAAGGTGTGTGGTCTCTGGAACAATGGCCATCTTTTAGCAATTATCTGAAGCTATAGTTCTGGTGCTGAGGCAGGACTGAGTGTTGTTCACATGGGACCACTCACTTGGTGGGCCTGGCCTTGCCCTCCTCTGCACATTCACAGTACACTTAGTGGTGTATCTGAGATTTCAGGCTGTGCACATCCAAATCCAAATTTTCAGGGGTTCTTTTCTACCTTGAGTTCTTGGCAAGTCTCTGAGTTTGCCTTGGCTTCCATTCACAAATTAAAAACAATGACACTTCCCAGAGCTCTCTTGAGAAATTATGAGTTTTACCATCCCTGGAACATATTAGTCCTCCTTGATATTCTTCTCATAAAGAAAAACCATGTTCTTTTTCATTCATTCAAATATCTATCATGGAAAGGCTTAACAACTGTTTCATTTAAAGACCTGTGGGCTGATGAACTTACTACTCATTTTTCCTCAATGAGACAGATATTTCACACCAAAATGATGAATGCTTCATTTATAACAACACTGGATTTGAAAACACAGATATTCTTTATATAGTCCACTTGTAAGAAAGATTCACTAGATAATAATTTATTCTCCTGTCCAGGTGGAGCCACTAAGTCCTGCTGAGCTTAATATAGCCCTTCAGGATCTGGCTTTAAATGTGCCATCACTGGCCAGCAGACATGGCAAGAGGCAATGAGTATTTACGTCTGTAATTACCTGATTTGCATAGTTAATTGCCCTCTGCTGTCTGTGTAGCCTGATCTGTGCCAGTAGTCTAGATGTGGGGCTGAGAGCCAACAACTGCCTAGTACAGACACTCTTTTTGCAACTCATTTGCTGAATGGCTTAGACAAATCACTCAGCAGCGCCATGTCTCAATTTTCCACTCTCTGTCAGCACCATGGCGGTGTGTGCTTGTTTAGCAATTAGTTGACTTCGTTAATAAATTTAAATTGCTTTGTGGATAGGTGATATTGAGTGAGAGTAAGTATTAATTATTGTGATTTGTGAACACTTCCCCAATAGTGAGTCTTGTATGTAAATTAAGCAATAACTAGCCTAATTTGGTAAAAAGAGAAATAAATGCTAACTAGAAGTTGTGTCAGCAAGTGCAAATGTTTACATGGAAGCAGAAAGGAAGAATTAGGAGAAACATTGTGGGGAGTTGTCCTTGGACTGCCAAATTAATCCGATGCTTGCACAATCCAAAACAGATTGAGAGTAGGGAAACTGGCAAACAACCCTATGCAGCCTTGCTCATGGGGAGAGCAAGCAGAAATCTCAATCTTCTCATCTAAGAAATATCAAGTGCAGTCCAATAGATAAAAATGACTTCCATAATTACATTCAATATCCCTAAATTGCAAGTACATTAAAAGTCATGTACTCAGTTGGTGAGTAATAAATATATGGCAGAGAAGTACAAGTGTAAGGAAAAACAACTCTCCTGTACACACACACACACACACACACACACACACACACACGCACACGCACACGCACGCACGCACACACAACATTTACAGAAGCAAGCATATTTAAGAGAAGACAGATATCAGAGAGGATTTGGCAGCTGCTCTGAGTTCTAGATAATTAAGTAGCATTTATGGGGGGAGGGAATGAAAACACCACTCATCCTCTTGCACAAAAAAATTTCTAGGTACAGTTTTGAATGTGGACAGCACAGGCAAACCCAACAGAGTTTGATCATGGTAAGAAGTAACCAAGAGAAGACTTGGTGTGCCTTCTGGATTCCATCTTCACCCTATCTGCTCAACTAAATCCTAAAGCCCTTCCCAGCACAAGGTTGATGGTGTGCTGGGAAACACATTAAAGTTTTAGCAAAATAGAGAGAGCTTAGAAATTGTACAGTAATTAATGTAAATGTTTTTCTATATACATATTCCATGCTGTACATAAGAAAGGATTAAAGACACCCACTTACTTTTGACCTTGTAATTTTAAAAACATCTTCTTAAAATAGTCTTTCTCATCTTATCATTCTTCTAAGAAACTTATCACACATGTTTATCAAAAAAGAAATTGAGATATCATAAAAGTTGAGTTGTTTAAAAGAACAACCATGTGTGACAATTTCTTTATTTTACCAGTATTACTATTAATTTTGATTATCAATTCAAATAAACTAAGAAATGCATAGACCATTAGGGAAACACACCTTCCAAGGTATGAACCTTTCCAGAAAGGACTTGAGAGAAAATGACATGTCCTAAAATTGGGAGGCATCTCCAATGGGTTGTGGCTGGTACTGTATAAAATTGGGGAAAGGAAAAAGCTAGCTGAACCTTGCCAGCATTGCCTTTTCTCTGCTTTCTGGGCAGCTGGTCAAACTCTGCCTTGCCTTCCTTCTCTTCCTTCTGCATGGACCCTCTCCTCTCAGACCATGAGCTCTATCAGTGGCTTTTGGTCAAGTATCTGGTCATAGTGACAAGAAAGTAACCTAATAAACTAAGCTACATTTAGCCACCAGTCAGGTCAAATTAGGAAGTATGATAAATGCAGTGAGTATCTTACACAAACACGTGGCACAGTGGACACAGAATTAAGAGAACGCACGCACTAAGGCACTTTGTAGTTGGATGGTGGGGCGCCAACCAGCTTCCAAATGATGACTTATTAATTATGAATGCTCACCCTTAGCTTAGGCTTGTCCCACTAGCTCTTATAGCTTAATCTAATCTGTTTGTATCTATGTTTTGCCTCTGGGATTTTTACCTTTCCTTTATTTTGTATGTCCTACTTTTCTGCTTTCTCCATATCTGGTGCTAGCCCCTGGCATCTCCCTGGATTCTCCTTTTTGATGTGGGATGTCTTTCTGTATTCTGTGAATATGCTTTATTACCATTGATTAATAGAGAAGCTGTTTTGGTCTATAGCAAGACTGTTTAAAAGTACGTGGAAAATCTAACCAGAGATGAAGGAAAAGAGGAGAAGGAGGAGGAGGAGAGTCAAAACAGACGCTGCAAACTACAACCCTGAAAGCAATATGAAGTGGGACACAGGTAAAGCCATGGAGCCACATGGCAATACACAGATTAATGAAAATGGGTTCAGTTAAGTTGTAAGAGCTAGTTGGTAGTGAGCCTGTAACTAATATAAGTTTCTCAGTAACTATTTTATAAGCAGTTGCAGGATAGAAGGTGGGAGAGCTTTGTCTGGCCCCAATGGGTCAAAGAAAAACTTATGTCTACATTACACTCTTCCTTTATGCTTCCCAACTTAAATTTCTCCTTATTCCCCTGCCTGTAAGTCCTGCCCATATCTCCTCCCCTGATATTGAATATTCAGCTTTTTATTAGACCAATCAAGTACTTTTTAGGCAGGTAAGTTAAAAAAAAACCCCTATCTTTACATAATTAAACAAATGCAATATATCTTTACATAGTTAAACAAGTAAAATATACATTTGCATAGGTAAACAAATATTCTGCAGTAGTAATTAGTTTTTATAATATTAATAAATGACCCTCATCAGTCTTCAGGGGTTAAAGCTAAATTGTTTTCTTGGGAATTAAAATATAGTAATAATTAATGTTTATATATCTAATAAAAGATGTTTTCAGAAACATGGAAATTCATACAACTCTATCAAGTAATAAAAAGAATATTAAATTCTATCTAAAACTGGATTAGGAATTTGAGTAAATATTCCCTAATGAAGACATATGTTAATATGCCAATATGTCAATGAATATATTCAAAATAATTAATCATTAAGAAATACATGTCAAAACCAGAATGTGATTTTATATTACACTCACTAGAACATCTAAAATAAATTAAAAAGACAGTGAAAAACTAATATTGGTAAAGATAGGAATTTTAAACATTTATGAGGGAACTCTAGAATCCATAAAATAGAAAAAGAAAATGAGCCAAAACATTACATATTATGTGAAAAAAAACTAGTTCAAATTCTCATATTATTTGTGCACTACAAAAACTACCCATCGGTGAAACTACAAAGAGTATATTGGTATCTACTGAGGTCAGGACAACATTTAACAGCAGTACAAAAAGGATGTTGTGTAGAGAGGAATATAATGGCATACCTAATAAAGAATGAATAATATCAGTTTCAGAATGCTTTGGAAAGAACTGAAAACATTAAAAATGTGTAATTGATACCTACATTTCCCCAAAACAAATAGATTACAGAAACCAGACACCTGAAAAGAAGCAACTTCTAGTAGAAAGTCTTTTTGGGTTTACAGTAAAAGAGATATTAGGCTGTCATGTGTGATGAGGAAGTCCAATAATGGCAGCAAGTATGAAATGGCTGGTCACATTGCATCTACAGACAGGACATAGAGAGCAGGAAAAAAGCAGGGTAAGGCTACAAAACTACAAGTCCTTCCTCAGTCACCACCTCTTAAAGGTTCTGAAACACATAAAGGCCTATAGTGAACTTTTCATAGACAAACCATAGCAAGAGATAATTGTAGTGTCATAATCTAAAAAACATTGCATGCTTTTGACAAATACATTTTTTAATTTGCACAATAGCTCAAAAATAAAGCTGTTTCTCACAAGAGAAATTCTAGTAATATGAGTGATTATTCAGTAACTCTTAAAAGTTCTGTAATAATTGTAACTTATTGAAGTTAGCAAAACTGCAGCAGCAATGACAGAGTGAATGAATCAAGGTAACATGATAAAGGAAATGCTAATACCTACCTAAGTGTTGTGCTAGTAATCCAAACAACACAGAGAGATGACAGCTAGCACGGAGTTATGCTATTACATTTAACCTCACAATTGAGATAAGAATGAATGAAAAAAAGTGAGGCTTAGAGGCACAGTTTTAAAAATGTATAACTAGTGACTACAAAGAATATTTTAACTTTTTTTATCTCACAATGATTTATGTAGGCATTTTTATGACTACTATTTTGCTTGTATATTGTAGTTTTTATTTTGTGTTTTTATGATTTTTTTAAAATGTGTGTGCTTGTGTTTCTTGTTCATTTTTCTGTTCTTATATATATATATATAATATATTATTTGGTGATTTTACATCATGTACTCCATCAAACTCAGTTATCAGTGCTCTCAGATTCATACCCACATTTATGACCTCCCCATTTACAAAAATGCCCATTCATGCTGCTCATTTACTTAGTGGAACAAAATTAGACTCCCTATGGCCAGACCCTTAAAGAAAACAAGTCATTCTTCACTCACACCTCTGCCAGAGGCCATCAATGCAGAAGTGAGGCACTGTGCCATTTAGTTATATTCTAGCCTTGAGCTCTTGTATACAAAGACATCTTTTTTCTTTTTCTTAAAATCCAATAATGAGTGAGTACATCCCCTACTTCTCTTTCTGGGTTTGTGATATCTCGCTCAGGAGGATATTCTCCAAATCCATCCATTTGCCTGCATTTCTATATCATTTTTTCTTACTGCTGAGTAGTACTCCATTGTGTAGATGTATCACAGCTTGTTAATCCATTCCTCAGTTGAGGGGCATCTAGGTTGTTTCCAGATTCTTGCTATTATGAATAATGTTGCATTGAACAAAGTTGAGCTAAGGCTTTTGGGGTGTAAATGTGTGTCTTTAGGGTATATGCCTAAAAGTGGTGTTGCTGGATCCTTGGAGAAACTGATTCCCAGTTTTCTAAGAAATCACCATACTGCATTCCAGAGTGGCTGAACAAGTTTACACTCTCACCAACAATGGAGGAGTGTTCCCCTTGATCTGCATCCTCTCCAGCATAGGCTGTGATCTGTGTTTTTCATCTTAGCCATTCTGACAGATGTAAGGTGGTATCTCAAAGTTGTTTTGATTTGCATTTATCTGGTGGCTAAAGATGTTGAGCACTTTTTCATATGCCTTTCAGCCATTTGTAATTCTTCTGCTGAGAAGTCCCTTTTTAGTTCTGAACTCCATTTTTTAATTGAGTTATTTGGGGGTTTGACCTCTAGTTTCTTGAGATCTCTAGATATTTTAGAGATCAATCCTCTGTCAATGTTAGGGTTGGTAAAAATTCTTTTCCCATTCTGTAGGCTATTGTTTTGTCTTATTGACTAGGTCCTTGGCCTTACAGAAGCTTCTCAGTTTCAGGAGGCCCCACTTATTGATTGTTGTTCTTAGTGTCTGTGCTACTGGTGTTATATTTAGTAAGTGATCACCTGTGCCAATGCATTGGAGTGTATCTCACACTTTCTTTTCCATCAAGTTCAGTGTAGCTGGGTTTATCTTGAAGTCTTTGATCCACTTGGACTTGAGTTTTATGCATCTATTTGCATCTTTCTACACACTACCATCCAGTTATGCCAACACCCTTTGTTGAAGACACTATCTTTCCTCCATTGAATATTTTTGGCCTCTTTGTCAAAAATCAGGTGTTCATAGGTGTGTGGGTTAATGTCGGTATCTTCAATTCGATTCCATTGATCCACAAGTCTGTTTTTTTTTTTTTTTGCCAGTACCAAGCTGTTTTTATTACTGTAGCTCTATAGTATAACTTGAAGTCTGGGATGGTGATGCCTCCTGAGGTTCTTTAGTTGAGCAAAATTGTTTTGGCAATCATCGCTTTCTTATTGTTTTAAATAAAATTGAGAATTGTTCTTTCCAGGTCTGTAAAAAATTGTGTTAGGATTTTGATGGGAATTGCATTAAATCTGTAGATTGAATTTGATAAGATTGTCATTTTTACTATGTTGATCCTACCTATCCAGGAACATAGGAGATCTTTTCATTTTCTGAAATTCTCTTTAATTTCTTTCTTCAGTGATTTAAAGTTTTTGCCAAACAAATCTGTTACTTTGAAAACTATATTGGATAAGGGGAGAGGGGACAACCTTGTCTAGTTCTTCATATTAGTGAGATTGCTTTGAGTTCTTTTCCATTTAGTTTGATGTTGACCGTCGGTTTTTGTAAATTGCCTTTATTATATTTAGGTATTCCTCATCTCTCCAGGACTTTTAACATAAAGGTTTAAAATAAGAATTCTTTCCTATTGTAGACATCACATGTCCTTACCCAGAAAGGGGATCATTACTTTCTTCAACAACATGGAAAGGTTGTAGAAAATCAAAGTTGTAATTTCTTCTTCATGTACTTGAAGAAGCATCTTTTTAGACCAGAAGATTTCAAATTAAGACATGTCCAGCTTTTATTGTGTCAGTGTGGTAGAGGATGGTGTCCCTCAGTTCCCAATTCAGGGTCCATACATGGGCCACAAATTTTCACTTAATTTCATCTTTGTTAATTCTTTGAAAGATGCTTAAACTTCTTCTTCTTCTTCTTCTTCTTCTTCTTCTTCTTCTTCTTCTTCTTCTTCTTCTTCTTTTTCTTCTTCTTTATAAAACAGCAGAATTAATTTGCCAATGGTAACAAGTACAATATACAAATAAAAGACCTTTCCACACTAGAACAGATGTTAAATTAGCCACAGGAGGACTGTCCCACTATTTCCCAGATGAAATGCAATAGAGTTATAGGGAATGAATCATTAAAAAAGAAAAGCTTCTTAAACTCCCATTCTCTAACATAAATTAATAGCTTCCAGGTTTATTGGCTCCCAGAAGAAAACAAGCTGAATTTGTTTACTCCTGCATATGAATAATCATGTCCATCATGTCCCAGTAGAAGAAAACATACAAAATGATTAATGTTCCTGCTAGATGAAGTAAACAGAAGCACAGTCAGAAGTAGGGAGGCAAAGAAGCTCCAACTGTGACACACACAAAATTTAAACTCCTTCTAGGAACTCTGAGCTTCAGATTGACCATAACGCATAAGCAAAAATCAACATAGTAAAAGATAAATGTGAACATCCTACCCCCTACTATGTGCCAGCCTTTCGCTTCTTAGAGTGTTTAAGATCGTACCAATCCAAAAAACAGTATGGAATGATACACTGGGGGGGGGTAGTCATACAGAAAAAAATGGGAAATGGGAGTAGACAATTTCACAAGTGTCCTTTGTACCAACTCTGTGTAAATGGGATTTACTTCATTACCAGATCATACAGAGAGGATTAAATTAGAGCCACAAATGAGTAAGACACAATCTTAAAATATAAATATGAATCACTGTTGCTCACATTTTCCAGAAAAATAAGATTACAGTTGGATCAAATACATGACTCCAAGCTTAAATAGCTGAGTTTCTGTTTACTGTGTGCGACTATTTGATTGTCAAAGCTATTCCCTTAAGCTTTGTGGCTACTATCTTCTCTGAGAGGGGTAGAAAGCTAAAGGAAGGTGCAATTTGGTATGCCCTCTCTCAGGTAAATGGTATGAAGCAATACAGCATGCTAAGGCTCTCCTATCCTCTGGAACACAGATGAGAGAAGAAAATATATTAGGAGGCAACAGATAGATAACTGCTACTTCTAACTGCATAACAAATATCCCCAAAATGTCAATGGCCCTCAGACCTAGGCATTCATTTTTTGTTTACCAGTAAATCAGTCTCAGCAATACTTGAGGACCCATATGGCAAAAGATTTTGTTCTCTGGCCATGGCAGAAGTGTGACAGAGTTTACCAACCTGTACATGTGCAATGGCTGCCTCCCTAAAAAGAAAAATGAAAGTATGCCTGACACAAACAGATAATTATGGTCACCACAAATGCCTGAGTCTGAACCTTTTCCTCTAATTTTTGCACACATATGTTCAAAGCAAAAAAAAAAAATCAAAAATGGCTAGGATGAAGTTTGAAATTTGGTCAAATTTAAGTAGTATTTGAACCTTTTAAAACAATGTTTATTGATAAACAATATGTTAAATTGACATGTGGTTAATGTTTATTCACTACGTTTCTACTTGATAAAAGTGGGAAATACTATTGTTGTCCTTTAAAATATGTATAAGAATTTTCAAAGCTCTGAACAACTTTGTACCAACTTTGGAAAATGCACCACTTAAAAAACTGTTTGAACTTGCCTATTAAAAATTTAATTATTTTCTTTGTATGTTGGAAAGTTGAAATTACAAAGATCTCACCTAGATGTTGTTAGCTTTTCTGAGTCTTAATTCCCTTTTTAAAAAAGATTACAAATACTTAAATTACAAGGAAGTTGTAAGTGTTCTTAAAATGTATAGAGAGAACCACATGTCCCTGATCATTACTATTGTGCAGTATCAGGTCCTGGGTAAAGTTAGTACATAGTTAAAACACAACAAAAAACCCTTCTCCATTTAAAAAGTAGCCATTCTATACTTGGAGTCAAAAGGAAAACTTCTTGTTTCTTAAGAATCAGTGACTCATTCTTTCTGGTCAATTTTAAACATCATTCCTACACTGTAGAGACTGAAGTTATTACTGCCTGATGGCCTGCAGTGAGAAGGTGAGAGGCTCAGTCAAGTGCTGGCTAGAAGTGCGTTCAATCCAGCCAAAAGAATGTCCTTAATTGCTTGCCCTCTTCACAGATTCTGTGACAGGTTAAGAATTCACTAAGCATATTGATGGGTGATGCATGGCCTCTGCTACAAAGGCTAGGAAGCAGAAAGATGTAGAGGGAAGAGGCCCATATTTTGACCTTTCTGCTTCACTTCTTCCTTTTAAGACAATAAATCATGCATCTCAATCCAGAACATTATCAGCAAAGGTGAACTTGGCATTAGATTAACACCATATTAAAGGGGGAACCCATAATAAAGAACATGCCTACTCTTGACAGCTTTCTTCATATATATTCTTATGCTGTTTATGCTATAATGTTTGATATTATTTTTAATGTTAATATCCATATAACAACTCTCTTGTAATAACAAAAGGAAGAATCAATGTGTTTAAATGTGATTACTTAAGTACAGGATGTTTACATTCCTCTCTACCCTTACATTAAATGTCAAGACATACCATATACTGTACTTATTATATCCTATGCAAAATTAAGAAACAAACCAAAACAAACCTGGATATTGAAACAACACTGTGGGCTTAATAGATGACGTGGTAGTTAAAAGTATTTATTATTCTTGCAGATGACCTGGGCTTTATTTATAATACGCATATCATATCGTGACTCACAACTATCTGTAACTCTGGTTCCTGAAAATTCAGTGCCCTTTTCCTGCACTCTGCAGTCACTAATGCACATGGTACTTAGAAACTCATGGTAAAATACTCATACATATTTTTTAAAATCTTAAAAAAAATCACTTTATTTGAAGCAACATAGGAGAATAAGAGTAAATATCTTTTCATATATTCCTTAGTTATCAAAGACTTGAGCCACACACTTATCATTTTTAGAGACTGAAAGACAATGTAATATTAGCTATAGGATGCCAGAATAGTAAGCAGGCTTAAGAGGCCAAGACAGGCCAATAAGGCCTTTCCCGGCATCAAGCAGGGAGCCAGAAAAGCAGCACAGTGGAATGCATGTAGGAAGGGCAGGAGCACTAAGAGATAGAGACAGGACTGGGGCTAATTTATTATTTGTCTGCCATGCTAGGCTTTCCTACATGAAAATAAATGAGGAAAAGGATTCCACACTCAAGTGAAACCCAACCTTCTGGAATTGAAAATGTTGCTCCCTTGTGAAAAAGATTGCTTAGCATTCATGAAGACCTAAACACCAGCACCATAAAACCAAAAGTGTTCAGTGTTGTTGCTTTATTAGCCATTGACTTGTTTGTTATTGTTGAAGCTAATGAACACTGGTTCAAGCTTTATAATAGAATTCTTAGGCATATGAAAGTTGAAACTCTGTCTTCAAGGATGCTGATTCTTTTTAATAATATTCTTTAAGTATTAACATAATTCCTTTTACATACCCTCCACTGTTTCCCTTTCTTACCTTTTCCTGCTCCCCTTACCCTTCCCACTTCCTCCTACCACACACTCCATCTATTCCTCAAAGGGGGTAAGACCTACTTTGAGCCGTCAACACAGGTTAACATATCAATTTGAGACAAGACCTATCATCTTCTCTTTGTATCAAGGCTGAGCAAGGCATCCCACTATATGGAGTGGGTTCCAAAAAACCAGTTCATATAACCAGGATATTTCCTGGTCCCATAGCCAAGGGGCTCACCAACAGCTTGATGAGGGGAACTGTCACCCTAATTCGAAAGGCCCAGTTTGGACACATGCAAGCTCTCCAGCTGTCAGTCCAAGGTCAGTGAGCTCTCATTAGCTCGGGTCAGCTGTCCCTATGGATATCTCCATTGTGCACCTGACTCTCCCCTTGCTTCTCTAATTGTTTCTTCCTCTCTTCAGCTGATCTCCAGGCATTGGCCAAGTGCTTGGCTGTGGGTGTCTGGAACTGCTGCCACCAGTCATTGGATATAGGTTCTATGATAACAATTAAGATGGTCACCAATCTAACTACTGTACAAGACTAATTCAGGCACCCTCTCCAGCATTGTGAGGAGATTTAGCTGGGCCTTTTATGTGAGTTCCTGTGGATTTCTCCCCAAGCCCATGGTGGCTCACTCTGTCAGGATATCTCCCTCATACTCTCGGTCTCTCCCTCAATTCTGCCTTCTCACACCTTCACTTTCCAAACCCTCTCCTCTCCCCTCTATACCTTCTTCCAAGTTTACCCAGATCTTAACCATTTCCCTTCCTGGGGCAAGCCACATGCATCTCTCTTAGGGTCTTCTTCTCTGGGGTTGTGAAATCTAGTCTGATCATCCTTTTCTAGGTGTTTACTATCTATTTATGAGTGAGCACATACTGTGTTTGTCTTTCTGGGTCTGTGTTACCTTGCTCAGAATGATTTTTTTCTAGTTCTATGCATTTGCCTGAAAATTTAAAAAGTAGTGTTTTTTTACCATTGAGTAATACTCTATTGTATAAATGTACCACATTTTCTTTATGCATTCTTTGATTGAAGGGCATCTAGGTTGTTTCTAGATTCTGGCTATTATGAATAAAGCTGCTATAAATGTAGGTGAACAGGTATCCTTGTGCTGTGGATAAGCATCATTTGGGTATATGTCCAAGAATAGTATTGTGCAGGGTGATAGAAATGCATCTATTTGCATTCTTCTACATGTTGACATCCAGTTAAGCCAGCACCATTCGCTGAAGATGCTTTCTTTCCTCTATTGCACAGTTTTGGCCTCTTTGTCAAAAATCAGGTGTCTATAGGTGTATGCATTATGGTCGGGGTCTTGAGTTTGATTCCATCAGTTAACATGTTGGGTTTTATGCCAATACCAAGCTGTTTTTACTATTATAGCTCTATAGTAAAACTTAAAGTAAGGGATGATGATGCCTCCAAATCTTCCTTCATTGTATTGGACTGGATTGGATTGGATTGGATTAGATTGTTTTGGCTATCCTAGGTTTTTTGTTTTCCATATTTAATTGAGTACTGTTCTTTTTGAGGTCTGTGAAGTTTTGTGTTGGGATTTTGATGAGGATTACACTGAATCTGTAAACAGTCGGAACATGAAGTTGGGAAGACTAAACATGTATGGGGCATCAGGTCCAATGCTACTCTCTGGTCTACTCACTCTAAGAAAAGCCTGTATTATCAGAGTCTAAACCTGACTGCCACAGTGAAAAAGAGGGTTTCAAGTAGGGTAGAAGACCTAATGGGTTAGGATACCAGAAACAGATCAAGAGTTTCTACTCTGTGAATTGTTAAAAAATCTAATCTAAAAAATTAGAAAGAACATAAGCCTAGGTTTGAAACTAGTTGTGAGACACTATTAAAAATTATTTACAGAAAGTTTTTGTTTTTTACTTTGTCAATGAAGTTATGAGATAGCACAGCAAAAGGACCTAAGACCACATATTGAAAGAACATTAGAGCTGGAAGTTAAGCAGAACACACAGGAGTTCTTATTTAATTTCACAGAAACATTTCTTTGTTTTGAGTCATTACATAATTTTACCTTACAGCAATTGTCCTGGAGAAATAATTCTATGTGATCATGATGCAGATTTGACTTTTCTTGACCTTCCATTCTAAGGGACCACATCACATTGAGTCAGGAATGTGTAAAAACTACAACTTTAACAAAATATACTTGTTCAACTGGAGAAGAATTAGAAAAAGAAACTCTTTAAAGAGAGTGTTAAAATTAAGTCAAAGCACAGACAAAACCATAACTAGCACTTTGTTGCTGTTGTGGTTCACAGCTCTTTTTATATTCAAATAATGGTAACATGGCAGAGACTAGAAGGGAAAATGGGAAAAATGAACACTTTACTTTAAAGCTGGGGTGAGGAGAAAAGTTTATCAAACTTCAGAGTGTACACACAATTATCAAAGACTCTACCCTCAGTTCCCAAATTAGGGCTGCTCTAAAGATGGCATCTAAGTTCCTTGAAGAGCATGGTGTTCATGTGTGTGCTAGTCAGAAAGGCCATGGAGAGCACATATAAGATCCGTATGGGGCTGAAAGGCACCTGAAAAAGTTCTCTTCATCTTTAGCCATCAGAGAAATGCAAATTAAAACAACTTTGAGATACCACCTAACACCTGTTAGATTGGCTGAGATAAAAGGCACAGATGACAGCCTATGTTGGAGAGGATGCAGAGCAAGGGGAACACTACTCCATTGTTGGTGGGAGTGTAAGCTTGTTCAGCCACTTTGGAATG
>PVIH01011534.1:49369-68798 GCA_004025045.1 Sigmodon hispidus
CAAAGACACAACAAAGAAGGAGAATTACAGACCAATTTCCCTCATGAATATTGATGCGAAAATTCTCAACAAAATTTTGGCAAACCGTATACAACAATGCATAAAAGATATCATCCACCATGACCAAGTAGGCTTCATCCCAGAAATGCAGGGCTGGTTTAACATACGAAAAACTGTAAATGTTATCCATCATATAAACGAACTAAAGGAACAAAACCACATGATCATATCCTTAGATGCGGAAAAAGCCTTTGACAAAATTTAACACTCCTTTATGATTAAAGCCCTGGAAGAGATCAGGAATACAGGGAGAATACCTAAATATAATTAAGATGATTTACAAGAAGCCGACAGCCAGTATCAAACTTAATGGAGAAAAACTCAAAGAAATCCCACTAAAGTCAGGAACTAGACAAGGATGTCATCTCTCCCCTTATCTATTCAATATAGTTCTCAAAGTTTTATCTAAAGCAATAAGGGAACGAACGAAAAGAGATTAAGGGGATACAAATTGGAAAAGAAGAAGTGAAGCTATCTCTATTTGCAGATGATATGATTGTATACATAAGTGACCCACAAAATTCTTCCAAGGAACTGCTACAGCTGATAAACACCTTCAGCAATGTAGCAGGATACAAGATTAACTCAAAAAAATCAGTAGCCCTTCTATACACTAGAGATAGAAGAGCTGAAAAAGAAATAAGGGAAACATTACCCTTCATAATAGCTGCAAATAGTATTAAATACCTTGGAGTAACTATAGCCAAAGATGTAACAGACCTATTTGACAAAAATTTTAATCACTGAAGAAAGAAATTGAAGAGGATATCAGAAAATGGAAAGCTCTCCCATGTTCATGGATTGGTAGGATCAACATAGTAAAAATGGCAATTCTACCAAAGGCAATCTACAGATTCAATGCACTGCCCATCAAAATCCCAACACAATATTTTTTGGACATTGAAAGAACAATACTCAATTTCATTTGGAATAACAGGAAAGCCAGGATTGCCAAAACAATTTTACTCAACAAAAGAACCTCAGGGGGTATCACCATCCCTGACTTCAAGCTATACTATAGAGCTACAGTAATAAAAACAGCCTGGTACTGGCATAAAAACAGACTTGTGGACCAATGGAATAGAACTGAGGATTCAAACATTAACCCAAAAACCTATGAACACCTGATCTTTGACAAAGAGGACCAAAACATTCAATGGAAAAAAGATAGTATATTTAACAAATGGTGTTGGCATAGCTGGATGGTAGTCTGCAGAAAAATGCAAATAGATCCGAGCCTGTCACCCTGCACAAAACTCAAATCCAAGTGGATCAAAGACCTCATCTTAAACCCAAGGACTTTGAACTTGATAGAAAAGAAAGTGGGAAATACACTTCTACAAATTGGCACAGGCAACCACTTCCTAAATATAACACCAGTGGCACAGACACTAAGACCAACAATCAATAAGTGGGATCTCCTGAAGCTAGGAAGCTTCTGCAAAGCCAAGGACACTGTCAATAGGACAAAACACCAGCCTACAAAATGGGAAAAGATCTTCACCAACCCTACAAGTGATAGAGCACTGATCTCTAAGGTATATAAAGAGCTCAAGAATTTAAAGCCCCAAACCTTGAATAACCCTATCAAAAAATGGGGTACAGATCTAAAAAAGGAATTCTCAGCAGAGGAACTACGAATGGCTGAAAGGCACCTGAAAAAGTGTTTTCATCTTTAGCCATCAGAGAAATGCAAATCAAAACAACTGAGATACCACCTAACACCTGTTAGATTGGCTAAGATAAAAGGCACAGATGACAGCCTATGTTGGAGAGGATGCAGAGCAAGGGGAACACTACTCCATTGTTGGTGGGAGTGTAAGCTTGTTCAGTCACTTTGGAATGCAATATGGAGGTTTCTCAGAAAATTGAGAATCAATCTCTCCAAGGACCCAGCAATACCACTTCTGGGTGTATACCCTAAGGAAGCACATTCACTCTCCAAAGGTATTAGCTCAACTATGTTTATAGCAGCATTATTTGTAATAGCAAGAACCTAGAAACAACCTAGATGTCCCTCTACTGAAGAATGGATTAACAAACTGTGGTACATCTACACAATAGAATACTACTCAGCAGTAAGAAAAAATGATATCCTAAAATTTGCAGGCAAATGGATGGATTTGAAGAATATCCTCCTGAGCAAGGTATCACAATCTCAGAAAGATAAGCAGGGGATGTACTCACTCATTAGTGGTCTTTAAAAAAGCAAACAAGAAAAAAAGCCAAGCATGCCCAAGCGGCAAACTACAACCACTGAACATTTTGGGATCAGAAACACCCTGGACTGACCCTTCGGATCCCACTCCAACTATAGGAACACCTGACTCACTCTTGAGGGAGGGGCGACAAAACTGGATTTGCCAGGAGTGGAGACTGATCCAAGCATTATTGGGTCAGTGGGACCATAGGACTGTCTGCTCCTTGCCCAGGGAGAGAATGGGGAGTTGTGGAGAAGTAAAATGACCTGATGTGGTGGGAGGGGTAAGGGACCTTGAATAAGGATATACAGGGATGAAAAAAAAATTCAGAGCGAAAGCTGAACACAAAGTAAATATATGTGTAGCAATCTTATTTTGCATTATCACCCTTGATATGTCATGCTTATGATTTATATCTTCTTTATAGTTATTGTTAACTTTCCAACACTTTAAATTCATTTTACTGTTTTTTTGATAAATACAAAATAAATTTTAAAAAAAGAAGTATGAGAAAGAGACACAAATACTTGGGTTAAGGCAGAGTTGACTGAAGGATGCTGTCAACAGCCACTGAAGAGCCTCTTCATGGCTAGTTTTGCCAAGAACCTTTGAACAGGACACAAAGTTTTACATTCTCTCTACATTCAATAAGTTTAACCTTCTATCTTTTCCTAATGTTCCCTTTTACCAGTGATAATAATTTTTGGACAATTTGCCAAGCTACAAGTGACTTTAAGTGACTTAGATACATTCTTGGATTTTTTTTAATTTAAAATGAGTAGTGTGGTGTTAGTTGTAGGAATTTGATATTCTGGAATGTTGCTCCAAATGGCTCAATTTCAGGACCATGATGACATCATTGTTTTGAGGCAAAGTTGCATTTCAATTGAGAAGGTATGGTCATTGCTTTATGTTTTCTCAGAAACTAGACAAAAGAAATTTCCCTTAAAGTCATAGATTTGGGTTTTAGGAAGAAATGATAATGAATTGAAAATCTTAGTCATTTTCTCAAGCAAGAAGTTTATGTCATATAAATTTGTCTAACCATATGAATACAATTTCTATATTAAAATGGATATGTGCACTATCATTAGCCTATGTTTTATTTATTGGTTGTCATCAATTTATGATGGAAATCAGTAATCAAAAATAAGCAAAAATTTATCTTCAAAAAGGAGCCTAATGGATGTTGAAGAGTATGTATGCCTCAATTCAAAAGAACTGCTGTATAATTTATTTTGCACAGTCACACTTACAAAGGCACTAAGAGCCATCTGCCTTCTGCACAGAAGACTACCTATATAATTTACTAAAAATTCTTCAGCTATTATAGATGTAATAGTTCACATAATTTGTTACATAATTTATATCAATATGGATTTGTGAATATTTACTTTATACTTAAGATTACAATTCAGTTGTACATTATTTAGTTACTCAAAATCTTCATCTTTATTCATGGTCAATTTTTCATTTATTATCTGAACCTCTTGCCATATTCAGTCATAGCCAGTTTTGTTGTTAGAGTATCCTTTTGGCTTTGGGGAAAATTTGTTTTTTGAGTATTTCCTAAATTTCTAGTCCAAAAACAATGACTTGAGTTCATTTTGTACATTTTCTCCTCAATCTAGAATTTACTATTTTTGAGAGGTCAGAATGTGACTTTTGCCCATGAACCCAGACCCTGAATGGTCACTCTGCTGCAGCACAAACCACTGCCTGCCCAGAACACAGCTGGGAAAGTAGCAGCAGGGGAACAGCTGCATCCTTGGCCCTGGGCACATGCCTCGGAGGTAAGAAACTCAGCTGCAGTGGGGAACATAGTCTGCACAGAACACGACTGGCATAATAGCAATAAGGAAGCAGAGGAGTTCCTCAAAGCACAGCTGAGATGTCAGAGGTCAGATGGTGACTTCCACCACATGAACCCAGGCCCTGAGACAGTTTTTCAGCTTCAGTGAAGAGCACAACCCACACAGTATACTGCTGGTGTAACAGCAGTGGAGGAACAGCCAAGTCCCTGGGCACACAGCTGAGAGGTGAGAGGTCAAGAGGTAATGACTGGCATAACACTGCAACCTCACAAGAACAGCCAACCCTCTGAGCACACAGCTAATTAAGAGCCTTAAGATCCCTGACCAGCAACTCACTAGGAGTCTACCAAGAACTAAACAAGACAGAATTGAGGAAAAAATGGGCAGATGGCAGTGCAAGAATATATACAACAATACAAAGGTCAACAAGACATCACCAGAAGAAGGAAGCAGCTCTATAGCTTCAAGACCTGAACATAACAACAAAGAGGGAACAGAAGAAAACAACCTTAAAAACAGCTTTGTGAAACTTAATGGAAGCATTAAAAGAAGATATAAAAAATATTCCTTAAAGAAATAGATGAAAATACAAACAGAAAATTAGAAGAGATGAACAAAGCCCTGAAAGAAAATAAAGAAAACCAAGAAAAAAAGAACAGGTGATAGATATTTGCCAAGAATTAAAAACTGAAATAGAAACAATAAAGTAGGCACAAACCAAGAAAAAATTAGAAATAGAAAACCTGAAAAACAACCCGGAACTACAGATTCAAGCATAACCAACAGAATTCAAGAGATGGAAGAGAGAATCTCTAGGGTGGGAGTTTCAATAGTGGTAATAGATACATCAGTTAAAGAAAACACTAAAACCAAAAAAGTCACAACACAAAATGTCCAGGAAATTTGAGACACCATGAAAAGACCAAACCTGAGAATAATTGGAATAGAAAAGGAGAAGAATACCAGCTCAATGGCACAGAAAATAAATTCAACAAAATCACAGAAAAAAAAAACTCACCCAACCTAAAGAAGGAAATGCCTATAAAGATACAGGAAGCCTACAGAACACCAAATAGACTAGAACTACAAAAAAAAAAAAAGACTGCTTGCCATATAATAATCAAGCCTCTAAACCTACAGGTAAAAGAAAAAAAATACTAAGAGCTGCAAAGGAAAAAGGTCAAATCACCTATAAAGGGAGACCCAACAGAATAACACCCAACTATTCAATGAAAACAATGAAAGCAAGAAGTTCTTGGTCAGACATTATATAGACATTAAAAGTGCATGGATGCCAACCTAGAATATACCCAGCAAAATTGTCAATCAACATAGATGGAGTAAACAAGATATTTCACAACATAACCAGATTTTACCTAACCACAAAACCCACCCTGCAAAAAGCACTAGAGGAAAAACTCCAACCTAAGGAAACCAGAAACACCCATGTAACCACAGAAAATTGAGAAGTACACAGCAGAACTGCCCCCCCCAAAAAGGAAATGCAAGCTACTACAAAAAATGATGGGAAATATTAATCATCGGTCATTAATATCCCTTAATATCCATGGACTCAATTCACCTATGGAAAGACATACCCTAACACGATGGATACAAAAACAAAAACTATCTTTCTGCTACATACAAGAAACACACCTCAACTTTAAAGACAGATACAAGCTCAGAGTAAAGGGTTGGGAAAAGACTTTCCAATCAAATGGCCCTAAGAAACATGGTTATGTGTAACCATTCTAATATCTAAAAAAATAGACTTTAAACTAAAATCAATAAAAAGAGACCAGGAACATCACTACTTAGTCATCTCAGGAAAAATTCACCAAGATGAAATCTCAATCCTGAATATCTATGCCCCCAATACAAGGGCACCTACATATGTAAAAGAAATGCTTCTAAAGCTTAAACCCCATATCAAACCTGACACCGTAATAGTGGAAGACTTTAATACCCCACATTCATCCTTGGATAGGTCAACCACACAGAAACTCAACAGAGAAATAAGGGATCGAGCAGAAATTATGACCCAAATGGACTTAGTAGATACATATCTAACCCTTTACCCAAACAAAAAGGAATATTTCTCAGCACCCCATGGAACTTTATCTAAAATTGACCACATACTAGGTCATAAAGCAAATATCAACAGGTACCAAAAAAATGTGTATAACACCTTGTAGCATTTCAGATCATCAGGGTCTAAAGTCAGAGTTCAACAGCATCAAGAATCACATAAAGCCTACCAGCTCATGGAAACTAAACATCACTCAACTGAATCACCTCAGGGTCAAGGAAGAAATTAAGAAAGAAATCAAAGACTTCCTAGAATTCAACAAAAATGAATTCATGACATACTCAAACTTATGGGATACAATGGAAGCAGTCTTAAGGGGAAAATTCATAGCACTAGATGCCTACATGAAATAACTAGAGAAATCCCACACTAGACAACTATCAGCACAGCTGAGGGCTCTAGAACAATTAGAAGCAAACTCACCTAGAAGGAATAGATGGCAGGAAATAATCAAACTTACAGCTGAAACAAGAAGAACAATGCAAAAAATCAATGAATCAAAGAGTTGATTCTTTGAGAAAGGTAACACAATAGATAAACCCTTATCCAAACTAACCAAAAAGCAGAGAGAGAGTATTCAAATCAACCAAATCAGAAATGAAAAGGGGAACATAACAACAAATCCCCAGGAAACCCAGAGAATTATCAATCAAGTCATACTTTGAAAAATCTATACTCCATAAAAGATAGAGAACCTAGAAGAAATGGACAGCTTTCTAGACAGGTACCAATTACCAAAATTAAATCAAGACTTTAGTGGACAAAAAAAAATAAAGAGAGAGAGAGAGAGATGTCATTATACACAAGAACTCAAGAACTCAAAACTAGAGCATAGCTAAATGACACATTCCCTCACTTATGCATTGATGGCTCTGGCAGAGGGGTGGGTAAGGAAAGAATTGTCTTAAGAGTCTGGCCACAGGGAGTTTATTTATGCTCCAGTAAGCAAATGAGCAGCATGAATTGGCGGTTTAGTAAATGGGGAGATCATAAGAGTTGCCATGATATCGAGAGGTCTGATATCTGAGCTTGATGGGGTGCATGATGTAAAACCACCAAATAATAAATACATATATATATATATATATATATAAATTAAAAAAAGAATTGCCTATTTCTCCTTGGTTCCTCTTACTGTTTCATAATTTGTATGCTAGGTGTGTTTACTATACTTAAGGTCTTGATTGGGTTCCCATTCAGCTGACAAAGCAAAAGACTATATGTGTCTCTATTAATGCATGTGTAGACATATAATCAATATTTCTTTGTAAAAATGTATTTAT
Source organism: Sigmodon hispidus (assembly GCA_004025045.1). Lineage (NCBI taxonomy): Eukaryota > Metazoa > Chordata > Mammalia > Rodentia > Cricetidae > Sigmodon > Sigmodon hispidus. The sequence continues at coordinate 56,817 of PVIH01011534.1, forward strand.
TCTAACAATGAGTCTCTTGTGTCCAGCTCTAATGTGTTGCTGTACAGTACATTCTAGTCCCCTCCTCTTCTGATTTTCCCAGCTACTACTACAACAGTCAGAACCTAGATTCTGCCAACAATTATTTAACTATACAGTTTGGATATGTACTTATGATATCATAAGTTTGAGCATCAGAAACCCAGAGAAGAACCTTATCAGCTAGATTGCAATTGCTAAACTTAGTTGACTTTGCCCTTGGTTTTATAGACTCCATATACCTCTGAAATAACTTGTCAGCATCTCATCCTCTGCTATGGAGGTACATGCATACTTGTAATATAGTTATGTTTTAGGAACATTATTCCCTCCATCCTAGAAGACCCAGATTTCCTAAATAACATTTTAATGTTTTTCACACAGTAAATGCATTTATTTATTTATAGGATTTAACAAATACACCCTGTCAGGAGTCAAGTATTTCAGTACTTCATGAAATAGTTGTAAAACAATGAAAAGCAGCCAGTCTGTGCTTCTCCTACATAATACTCCTGTCCTTCACCACTCCTCCAAATCTCTAGCAACAACTGATTGTTCTACTACCTCAATATGTTTACACTTCATAATATCATAACAAAAGTCACATAGTAAATTTTTCTTTGGAAATGTACACTTAAAATTTACCCCAAATTTTAATTATTTCATAACTGATTCTTACTTTTCTTAGGGGCCACATAATAATCTATGAAAGGGATTTACCTGCTTTTATTCAATCATTATTATTCATCAATAGTATCTTGATTGACAACTGTTAGGAGTGATCAACATAAGTCTGCTGTAAGCACTCTTATACAAATGTTTGCATGCGATCCAAGCCTATCACCCTGCACAAAATTCAAATCCAAGTGAATCAAAGACCTCAACATGAAACCCTAATCCTAACCCTAACCCTAACCCTAACCCTATTTGGTAGTCAGCCTTGAATTCACAAAAACACAGAAAGTTCTCTCTCTGGAGTTATGGAGTTATGGGTGTAGGTCACAGCTCCATCCCAGCTTTCCCTGTGTTGGGATTAAAGGTGTGTGCCACTGAAGCTCAGCTTTGACCTTGTACTCAAAGATCAAGAAATTCCTGAGCTATATCTGCCTAGTTTTTGACTGTGTTGATCTCTTGGTATTTCAGGTTTTATTAAATATGTAACATATCAGTACTATTTAAGGAGGCATAGTTAAACAGCACAGGGTAAAAGCATCCAGGGCCAGGAGCAAGGCTGAGAAAGTAGGAAGATAGCTGAGTGAGATTTGACTGTCGTGTTTTTTCCTCTGATATTTCAGCCTTTCCCTAATATCTGCCTCTGAGTCTCTTTCAGTACAATTGGAATTCATGCTACAATAAATGAGTGTTATTCTTCTTCTACACCCTAAGCAACATTTGCTTTTCTCTGAGTTTTTGAAGTTTAGCCACCTAGTAAGTATATAATGATGTTTGCAATTTTCTGATGATAAAAGGTATTTAAAGTTGCATGCTTCTTTGCTATTGAAATATGTCTTTAATGAGGTGACTATCCACGTATTTTATTCATTTTTCAATTTGAATGTTTAATTTTTATTGTTGAATTTTATGAATCTTGTACACTTTTAATACATGTATTAGGAAATTCTCGTAAATTAGAGCTAGGGTTTTTGTTCTATTATTAATATCTTCTATAGAGTTATAAATTTGAATAACCTCCAGTTAGAGAATATTGTTAATTATAGATCATTCCGTCAAAAAAAAAAAACACCTCATTACATTCTTTTCTACTATCTTTTCTTTTGGATATGTTGCATGTTTTATAGCTGATATTTAGATATAATATCTAAAATTCAGCTAATTTTTGTAAAACGTGTGCTTGTGTGTAGACTAATATTTTGAAAGGAACTGCAAGTTTCTTACATGACAATTATTGCAAAAACTATATCTGTATAGCATCTGCCTTCAGCTTTCATCAATGAGCAATTTAATAAACTTCATAAATTCTGTTTCTGGATTCCTCCTTTTCTTAGTTTTTTTTCCTATTGCTATGTTTCTGGCAAAAGAAACATAGGTGAGAAATAGATTATTTTAGCTCACAGTTCAGTGTACAGAAGTCTCCATAAATGGGGGGAAGCCAAAGCTACAAGTGTTTAAATTATTTGGTCACATTACTTCAATAGTCAGAAAAAAATGAGTACAAGTATGGTGGTATTCAGTATGTTTTCTTCATCCTTCCACAGTCTAGAATTCCTTACCTAAGAAGTTTCATCATTCACAGTAGGCAGATGTCCCACCTCAGTTACCACAGTCAAATAATTCTCCATAGACATACTCAGAGACCCATCTTCAAGGTAATGCTCCTTTTGTCAAGTTGGTGATTAGTACAAACCATGACCTCTGTCTTATTCTGTTGATCTATGCATTTGTTCTTTCAAAAATAACATTACATTTTAATCACTGCCTCTTCACTATCTGTCTTTAAATCATATAGTGTCAGTCAAGTGACTTCATTCTTACTTAGTATTAGTTGTTATAGCTATTGTGGACCTTCTGGACTTTCTAATAAAAACCTTAGAGTAAATTAATCAGTGTCTACAAAAACAGAACTTAGAAGATTCATTGGTTACAACTGACACTCAAAAAGAGGAAAATAATTTTATATACAGGATATAGTAGACATAGCCAAGGTGAGCATGATTAGTTAGGTAATTTGGATAAAATGAATTTTAGAATTTTGAAGGAAGAAATCATATGGGAGAAAAAATGAGATAAAGGCAAACACAAGTTTCAGTAATTTAAATTTTACTTGACTTCAGGGTGGAAGAGTTCTGACTGGTACAGTGTTTCAAAATTGAACTTATGCATTTATTAATATCTCATCAGATAGTAATAAATAGATTGAAATCCAAAATATTCTAATGAAAACATTATTAAAATACAACATAAGGAAGATTGAGTAATAAAGACTCAGCATCAAATCATTCATACTGTCATAATGGTAGAATCAAACACTTCTAAAATCTGAACAAATATTTTACTGTGTGTATACACAATGTTTTATTTAATTCATTCATATATGGGTTTATATTTGAATTGTTTCCATAGCTTCAACATGTAAACAGTGCTGTTTTGAATATGGGAGTAGAGGTTTTTTTTCCTTTGAGCAAAATAGTATTCAACAAAACCTAAAGCTATAGAGAAAGTGAGGAGTTGTAAGCAACAAATATGTGTTAACAAGCTACTAAAGAAGAGGCAATTTTAGTATTTGCTCTTTAAAAATGTAAGTACAGATACTAATTGAGTACTGTGCACTAAAACATTTTCATAGGTTGTATATCATGTTTTAAAAAATCATCACAAACACTACTTAAAAGAAAAGTGACATAAGAAAGCTTTTGGAAGGGTGCTTATACCTTAATTGTGGTTGTATTACTAAAGGTTTGCTAGAGAAAAAGAACTGGGATTTATTAAAGAGATTTAGAGGCTGTGATCCAGATAATTTAACAATGACTGTCTATGAACAGAAAGTCCAAAAATCAAGTTGCTCAGTCAACAAAGCTAGATGTCTTACCTGGTCTTCAGCATATGCTAGAATCCTAAAGATATAGACTATAATGCCAGTGAAGAAATGACTTGTCACCAAAAGCAAGAACAAGCAGACAAAAACCAAAAGTATCTTTTTTCCTTGTCAGCAGAAAATGTGATCCAGCATTAAGGGGGATCTTCCCACCTCAAAATATCCAGAATTAAGTTAGGTCTTTTTACTACAAATAATTTAATTAAGGAAAATTACTGATTCCCACCCTTCATCTCCTAATTTCTGGCAAAAAGGGAAAACCCCTGCAGGCCAGAATTCCCCATTAACACCCCAGTTTCTTGGACACCACCAACTACAAATTCCTCCCCATCACCCAAAATGTCTCATCATCCAGTTACCACAGCAAATCCCTGTGACCCAGAATTCACCACCCCCAATTAGATCTAAAAATCTTATTGGATAAAGAACCTCTATTAGATCAAGAGCTCATATATAATCAAGAGCTCTTATAGAATCAAGAGCTTATATTAGACCAAGAGCAGCTCTTTGAGACACAGACAAATTCTGCAACAATCCAAGGAAGCAATGCACATACACCAGTTCAAGAATACATACAACAACATAGAGAACAATATGGCACCAAGAGAATCTATTGGTTTTACAACAGCAAGACTTGAATATGCCAATATAGAAAAAGGAGAAGAAAAAAAACTTAAAAAACTTTATGAAGATGTTAGAAGCCTTAAAAGAGGAAACAAAAAACTCCCCTAAAGGAATAGAGGAAAAGACAAACAAAAAATTAGAAGAAATGAATAAATCCTTTAAAGAAAACCAAAAAAAACAATAAAAAAAATCAAAAGATGAAGGAAACAGTTCAAAATTTAAAAATTGAAACATAAGCAATAAAAAGGACATAAATTGAGGTAATGCTGAAAATGGAAAATCTTAGTAAACTGCAGATGGAAGCATAACCAACAGAGTGCATGAGATGGAAGAAATAATTTCTAGCCTGGAAGATCTGACAGTGGAAATAGATATGTAAGTCAAAGAAAACACTAAAGCCAAAAGAAAAAATCACAACACAAAACATTCAGGAAATCTTGGACATCATGAAAATACCAAATCTAAGAATAATAGAAAGAGAATAATATCAGCTCAAAGATGCAGAAAATATATTCAACAAAATAATAGGAGAAAACTTTCCCAACCTAAATAACAAAATGCCTATAAAGGTACAAGAAGCTTACAGAACACCAAATAGATTAGATCTCTCAAAAAAAAAGACTGCCTACCATATAATAATAAAGCCTCAAAACCCACAAAGTAAAGAAAGAATATTAAGAGCTGCAAACCTAAAAGGCCAAGTAATCTAGAAAGGCAGACCCATAAGAATAACACCTGACTACTCAATGGAACCGATGAAAGACAGAGGGTCCTGGTCAAATGTTAGACACTAAGAGACCACAGATGCCAGCACAGAAGACTATACCCAACAAAACTCTCAGTCACCATAGATGGAGTAAAAAAGATATTTAATGACAAAACTGCATTAAAACAATGCCTGTCCAAAACTCAAGTCCTACAAAAAGCACTAGAAAAATATCTTTTAAATCTAAGGAAGCTAGATAAACCAACTACACATCAAGCAATAGAGAATCCCATAGAAGAAAACACTAAAGAAGAGAAACACACACAAATGCACACACATACACTACCACCAGAAATATCAGGAATTAACAATCATTCATCCTTATCCCTTAATATCAAAGAACTCAATTGATCTATAAAAAGACATAGGCTAACAATGGATATGAAAACATAATCCATCCTTCTGCTGTATGAAAGAAACACACCTCAACTTCAAAAACTAACACTACTTTCAAGTAAAACGGTTGGGAAAAGACTTTCCAATCAAATGGACTTAAGAAACAAGTTGGTATAGCTATTCTACTATCTAACAAAATAGACTTCAAACTAAAATTAATCAAAAATGATCAAATGAACATTACATATTCATCTCAAGAAAAATTTATTAAAATGAAGTCTCAATCCTGAACATTTATGCCCCCAATAAAAGGGTACCCACATATGTAAAGGATACATTACTAAAGCTTAAATCTCACATCAAACTCCACACACTAATAGTGCGAAACTTCAGTACCTTACTTTCCCAATGGATGGGTCTACCAGGCAGAAATAAACTGAGAAATAAAGGAGCTAACAGATATTATGACTCAAAAGGACTTAACAAATATATTCAAAACATTAAACCCAAACACCAAAGAATATACCTTCTTCTCAGCATTCCATGGAGCTTTCTATAAATTAACCACATAATCAGTCATAAAGCAAATATGAATAAATACAAAAAATGGGAATAATTTCTTGTATCCTATTGGACTACCATGGACTAAAGTTAGAATTGAAAAACAACACAAACCATAAAAAGCCTACAAATTCATGAAAACTAAACATGTCTCAATTGAACCAGCTCAGAGCTGGTTCGTTTGTTCAAAAGTTTAGATGGAGATAAGGATCTGAACAGTCCCAGGGAATTCTTTGCTGAAGCTGAGAAAGAATTAGCATTGGTGGAAAAGAGATTACAAGAAGCACATGTTAACCATATAGACCCAGACCTTGACTGCATCCTAGTTATTTTGCCTTCTGAATATTCCCCTACAGGAGTCATAATGCAAAGAGAAAATATTATATTAGAATGAATATTTCTGCCACATAGACCAAATAAAAAACTGAAAACATACATTGAAAAGATTTCAGATTTGATCTTCAAAGGAAAATTCGACAACTGACTGGAAAGGATCCGGCAGAAATTGTTGTACCTTTGACCAATGAGGAAATTGATCGATTATGGGCAGACAATGAACCTTGACAAAAGGACTGTAGTGGTTTTCTGGGGGAGATTAATAATAAATATCCCCGAAGCAAAAGGATTCAGTTTATAAAGAAAACTAATTGGATTTTCCCCCATGTGGTACAGGATAAACCTATTTCTGGAGCTCCTACATTTTTTACTGATGCAAATAAAACAGGAAAGGCTGGTTATAAATCAGAAAACTTTAGTAAGGTGACACAGAGTCCTTATGATTCTGTTCAGAAGGCAGAACTGTATGCCATTATTATGGTGTTATTAAATTTTACTGGAACTCTTAACCTGATAACTGATTCTCATTATACAGAAGGAGTTGTATTTCATATTGAAACTGCTGACTTTATTTATTCCTGATGATACAGAATTAACCTTTTTGTTTGTACAGCTACAGGATATCATCAGAAATAGAACACATCCTATATATATAACACATATCAGGGTTCATTCAGGCCTTCCTGGCCCTTTAGCACAGGGTAATGATGAGATTGATCGGTTATTAATAGGGAATGTGGTAGAAGCCTCAGAGTTTCACAAGAAGCATCATGTCAATAGCAAGGGATTAAAGAAGAGTTTTCCCATCACTTGGCATCAAGCCAAGAAAATTTTGAAAAATGTGACAAGTGTTCCCTTTACAATCAACCATCCTTACCCACTGGGAGTAATTCTAAGAGTACAAGGAGCAATGAGATTTGGCAGATGGATGTTTTTCACTTCCCTGAATTCGGTAAGATGAAATATGTTCATCATACCATTGACACCTACTCAGGAATGCAGTGGGCTACTGCCCTGAGTTCTGAAAATGCTAATGCAGTACTCACTCATCTTCTGGAAGCCATGGCCATATTGGGAATTCCTGATCAAATTAAGACGACAATGCTCCAGCATATGTTTCCCAGAAAATGAAGCAGATTTTTGGATATTATGAGATAAAGCACCTTACTGGGATACCACACAATCCCACTGGACAAGCAGTTGTGGAAAGATCCCATCACACCTTGAAAGAGATGTTTCATAAACAGAAAGGTGGTATGAAAAAACCTAGGGAGAGCTTACATAGTGCCTTGTTGACATTAAACTTTCTTAATGCTGATGAGAAAGGAACTTCAGCTGCAGAAAAACACTGGGTAATAGAAAGGACTTCTGAGTTGAATCAACCTGATTATTTCAAGGATGTACTAACTTCAGAATGGATTCCAGGGCATGTGCTTCGTTGGGGTAGGGGTTTTGCTTTTGTTTCCACAGGAAAAGAGAAAATATGGGTACCAACAAGATTGATAAAGAACCGATTCGAAAAGGAGAACCCTCCTGAGGAGAAGGAGTAATGGCTCGTCTACCAATAAGACAATTGGATATGTGGTAAGGAACATTCATTTAACTAAGGTGGAGCAAGGTCTTAATTTTGTTTTTACAGAAGAATGGATACAACCCTCTTCACAAAGCTAAAAGGATGCTGAATGCTCAGACTTTTGAAACGTTATAAGGACTACACGGATTATAAGGACGCCTGACACTGACAGGCACTAAGGGTAATTTCTCTATTCTCACAACTGTACATCTATATATAATGTTATGTATTTATGTATATAAAGGAGGTCCTAGTTTGGTAACAAAAAAGGCTGGCTTTGGGGGTGGAGCAAGTGGCTTTCTCCCTCTCTAAACCCAAGCGTATTGGTAAATAAAACCTTAGAGACTCTGTCTCACATCAGAAAAGTCACCTGAGGTGAGACAGAAAATAGATGAAATATATAAGGACCAATATTATCTCACTTTTGCTTTAAATCTTAAATCTCACTCCTTTCTACATTTCTTACTCTCTTAATCTAAAAATCTTGTCTGCACACAATTCTTTCTGATGGTTCAATATCTTCAGTTAATAGTATTCATTAGATTCCCCACTATAAAAGACAATTTCTCCTATCAGCACTCTCCAAGGCATCCACAAGGAAGATGGGGCCCCCATCAGAAAAAAAAAAGCAGAAAACGAAAGACCTTTGAGACAGAGAAAGAAGGAACCTGCTATATGTCACTCAGTGATCACTTTTGAGGTATAGGCCAATCAGGACAGTTGTAAGATAGTGTCATATCATATTTTTAACAAGAATTTCAGATGGACTCACTCAGTACGATGAGAATGGTTATAGACATTTGTGGAATGGTTATATATATGTTTACAGTTACTTCATTAGGACTTAACCATTGTTTAGTTTACAGGACCCCACAGAGATACCATTGCCCACAGGCCAGCATGAAGCAACTTAATGAAAGAACTACGTCCCTTTCCCGATAAGTTGGTCATCCAAGGGAGGTTTATGGTCAATTATCATTTTGATATGATTGTTATAAGTTAATCTTGGGTAGAGGATAGAATGATATTATAGATGTTGGAATTTCAAAGAGAGAGAGAGAGAGAGAGAGAGAGAGAGAGAGAGAGAGAGAAAGAAGGAAAAGGGAATAGATAGGAGATCATTATACTTGCAAACAACTATTAACCAAAAGATGTATGAAAAATGAATCACCATGGTACAAATGTTCGTATATTGATACAAATGGGAAATTAATCTATATGTTTGATTGAGATAATATGTATATTGCTACAAAGTTGAATGCATAATTGCCTTAATTTGCACGTGTCTACCTCTGTTTAAAATATTTTGGACATTGATGTGTATTAAGTGCATTGCCATTTCCATAATGCAATTTCTACCTCTAATTATTTATGCTAGTCATAACATTTGTTGTAACATATACACAAGTTGTTTTATATAACTCTGTTTAGATATTTTGTATAATGATATATAGTTAGGATATTGTCTTTTGATACGAAATGTGTATTTTGGTCAATATTCATAAGATTGTTATACTTGAAATTATTATGGAGGAGCTGTACACTCATTTTGGAATGCCTATTTTTATAATGTTAGCTTCACTTTCTTGGTTGATTGGGATTGCAGATTATGATTACTCAGATTTGCCACCTAACAGTCAAGATACTCAGGCTTTTCAGAAACATGTTAGAATATACCAGATAGATAGACATCTTCAACCACTTCATAGACGGAGAGAATATGGCATTCAAGATTTTGTTATCTCGAATTTGGCCTTGAGAGACATGACAACTCCTGGCATCACCGTTCTTTCTCAAGGTGGTGTTGAGCATCACAGACATCTTACAAAGATTTTGTCTTGTTTGGCAACTAATGGCCTGAGGGGCAAAGAACGGCACTTGCCCTGACTCTTGTCAGCGTGCTCTCTGTCCGATATGGACGAGCAGGATGAAGGATAGAGAATGCCGAAGCCTGCCTAGTCAAGATAAGACGGTCTTATCAAAAAATACCCTGCTTCTATAGAGACTTGTCAGATATCATAGGCCAGTAGCCACAAGGATGAATGCTCCCATTGTACAGAGAAGTGGTGGAGGACTGTCCAAGTAGTTAACTGTCATTGTCTTCTCCTAAATTTTGGAAGTTACTTCATCAGGCTTCCAACTTCAGGTATATATTTTCCTTCTCAGGTCTTGATGGTGTTGAAGACTGGATAGTTGAGGTTGTTATTACTTCACATCTCAGCAAAGATACTCAAGTGTTAGAACTTTATTGTTCTAGATAAACAGCCTTGAAGCAATCCCTGTGCATTTCCTCATATCAACATACGAGACATTAAATTGCACCTCGTATTTGTTATTTGTTAGCAGTAGTTTGACCTCACTTATGTTAGTACCTTTCTCTTCCAGACACTGCCTTATGATGATCCCTATAGTATGTAGTTTTATATTTAGTTTTGAACCCTCTTATTTAGACAGAAGGTGGAGATGTAGCAGGAAATCTGAAGCTACGCAGATAAACTGCACCGGAGTGCTGAGCCGGGCGGGGCGTGGTGAACAACAAAAGAGGGATATGCCAGAAGAAGGAAGCAGATGCGTGTTGCTGGGTGAGTGGTGTGGGGTAGGAAGGACTGTCCGGCTGGGATCGCTCCTGCTCTCCAGGGTTAGGATCACTCCTGCTCTCTGCTTCTCTGCCCTTCTCCTACCTTTTCTCCTTCTCCCCTGGAACAATTCCTGTTATATAAGTAACTTTTAAATAATAAACCTTATTTAGCATATATTTCATGGTGGGTTAGTACTGCAATAGATGGGAAAAGTTATAGATAAAAAATTAACTAATTAAAAATAAATTAGATTTAAAAAGTGTTAACACAAACTCCAACATGAATTCTGTATCACAGGAAAGAAAGGAAATGGCCCACCATTTGAAAATGCACCCCACTTCTGGAATCTCGAGTGGCAATCCAGTTTCCAAGAACCAACTAATTTCATCCTACTTATGTGACAATTCTAATAAAGATATACAGGGTTCAACAAAATAGTTGTTTGTATTTTGATAACTAACATTTCAAACAGTGGTAAATATAGTATTTAAATATATAAAATAAAATAATCCATAACAGCTATAAAAAAGAAATAAAAATGCCATTTGGATATTATCAGATATGATCAAGCTGACAACTAAGAATAGTTATCATAGTAATGAAGGCATTACAAATGCTAGGTATTTTCAACCTCATAAATTCTATACATTAAATATGTGAACACTTGTATAGCAACTACACTTTAAAAAACCTGTGAATATGAAATGAGAGTTTCTAGAAATAAATTGTACAAGTCAATGAGCAGAGAGAAGAATTCCTAATTATTAGGATCACAGAAATAACAAATATTTGAGATCTAGGGATCTGGGAAGAAATGTTTGTTGGGTAGGAAAGTATGGATATAGTATGCTTCAAAGAATGACTACCACCCAAAGTTCATTACTGTACAACGTGATTCTTGATGCCAGCAGATATGAGTTGTTGTTCAGTAATACTAACATTAGCAATTCAATTCATTACCAAAGGAATCTATAGTATACCATAAATAATTTGAGTTCTTAGATTAAAGAAAAACTAAAAATGCCTGGAATGCATTTGAATAATATAGATGGATGTCTTAGACTGCTTTTCTATTGCTGTAATAAATGCCATGATCAAAAGCTAGTTGGGGAAGGAAAGGGTTTATTTTATCTTACAACTCTGAGATCAGATTTCACACTTAGGGTAATGATGACAGGAACTCCAGACAGGAATCTATCTGGTGGCAAAACTAAAGCAGGAAACATGGAGGAATGCTTCTCACAGGCTTGTTCCTCTTGGCTTCCTTAGCTTGCCTTTTTATAGAGCATAGACCCAGCTATTAGAGGTGACTCCACCCACAGTGGACAGGGCCTTCTCACATCAATGTTTTATAAAGAAAATGTCCTACAGACTTGCCTACAAGTAAAGCTTATGAGATATTTTCTCAGTTGAAGTTTTCTTTTTTTTTTTCTTTTCTTTTTTTTTTTCCTTTATTTTGTATTTATTAAAAAAAAACACAGTAAAAAGAATTTAAAATGTGGAAGAGTTAACAACAACTATATAGAGGACAAGAATGATAAGCATGGCTTATCAAGGGTAGACATACAAATAAGATTGCTACACCTATATTTTCTTTGTGTTCATCTTTCCCTCTGAATTTTTCTCTTTTTTTTTT
>PVIH01011535.1:0-38758 GCA_004025045.1 Sigmodon hispidus
GAGTGAGTACATCTTCTGCTTATCCTTCTGGGTTTGTGAAACCTCACTCAGGATAATATTCATCCAAATCCATCCATTTGCCTGTGAATTTTAGTATATTATTTTTTCTTACTGCTGAGTAGTACTCCATTGTGTAGCTGTACCACAGTTTGTTAATCCATTCCTCAGTTGAGGGGCATCTAGGTTGCTTCCAGGATTGATCTCTAAAATACATAGAGAACTCAAGAAACTAGGGCCCAAAACCTTGAATAACCCAATAAAAAAAATGGGGTTCAGGACTAAAAAGGGAATTCTTAGCAGAAGAATTACAAATGGCTGAAAGGCACTTGAAAAAATGTTCAACATCTTTAGCCATCAGAGAAATGCAAATCAGAACAACTTACACCTGTCAGAATGGCTAAGATAAAAAACACAGATGACAGCCTATGCTGGAGAGGATGTGGAGCAAGGGGAACACTCCTCCATTATTGATAGGTGTGTGAACTTGTTCAGCCACTCTGGAATTCAGTATGGCGATCTCTCAGAAAACTGTGAATCTCTCTCCCCAAGGATCCAACAATACCACTATTGGGGATATACCCTAAAGACACACATTCATACCCCAAAAGCATTAGTTCAACTATGTTACAGTTAGTCCTAATTACACTTAACCATTTATTTATTTTCCTACAGGATCCCACAGAGATAACTGTCACCACCCCCAGACAATAGGAAGCAATTATAAAAAAACTACATTCCTTCTCTCATCATGTTTTATTTTCTCAGAGTTATGAATAATTGTCATCTGTTAGGGGTTGGTTATAAGTTGCAATAGGGTTGGTGTTAAACAATAAGTTTAGACTCAGAAATTTCTTTTGGAAAAGAAAGAGTATAGATAGAAATGGATATGGTAGATTATTGTATCTACTTGTAAACTAGTTCAGCAACCATCAGTTTTAGATTGGTGTGGATACTTTCATATTGACTAATTAAAATTATTTTTCTAATCCTGTTTAAGATAATTTATATATTGATACAAATTCAAGACTATAATTGTCATATAATACATTCCTATTCCTTTTTAAAAAATATTTTTGTATATTAATACAAATGTAAACTTATTTGTCAGGCTGTATGTTTGTTCTATTTCTGCTTAGGATATTATATATATTATATATATTAATACATATTAAAGATGTCATATTGCACTATACATTTCTACCTGTGATTAAGATATTTTTGTCACAAACTCAAGGTCATTGTACTGTACATCTGTATATAGATTGCTTATTTTTATAATGTGAATCTTTTATAATGTGAATCTTTAGTCTTTAAGTTATATAAGTTTATAAGTGTTGCAGATTAGTAATCACCTATTCTTGCCATATGTTACTTAGGTTTGCTAGACATACAGAAATATATGTCTAATATCTTCAAAAACTTCATAGACCTAAAAATATGCCATTTAAGTGTTTTAATAGCTTAGAATTTTGTTAATGTGAAACGTGATTACTGCTGGCAGTACCAATCTACTCCTGAGAGGATGTTGGGCATGGAAGACATTCCATATGGAATTTTTTTTCTTCTTGACAAAAATGGACTGTTGGGCAAAGAACTGCCCTTGCCGTAATTGCTGGCAGTAAGAATGCTGGCCAACCCAGATAAGCCGAAGACAAATAAAAGTTACTACTGAGCCTTGCCAAGACAGTATAGGACAGTCTTTCAAATTTTTCTGCTTCTGAAAATGATCTGTCAGATATTCTAGCCCTGAGCCAAAAGTAGATGTCCCAACACTGCAAAGAAACTTTGTGTGCCAGTATAGGTAGCCAGCTGCCTCTGTCACTTCTTGCATTTTTCAGAAGTTTCTTGCTTGCACTTCCTTTTCACTAAGATAATATTATTTTCCTTCTCAGTTCTTTGATGGGGTTGAAGACAAGAGGGCTACAGCTACAATCCTCTCATTACCTTAGTTAAGAGCAAATCAGGCATAAGATTTAGGTTCTTCAGGATAGGAGAGCTATTGGAGTAATCTTTGTAATTTGCCATTTACCTATGGTAGGTACATTTAGTATGTATTTATTGCATGATGTTGTACTTGTTGGTTGTAATTCCACTTTTGTTTATGTTATTACCCTTTCTTTCTCCTGGACAATATTCCTTGATAATCATTATTATTGTTCATAGTTTTGTATTAGGCTTAGAACCTTTTTATTTAGACAAAAAGGGAAAGTGTAATGGATATTTGCTCCACCAATGACCTTGAGGTATTTGCCTGATATAAGTGATGCTTCTTGTCTGCCTATGTGACCACTTAAAAGGTGATTGCACTCTAATATGTGGCAAAGATCAGATCAGGTGGCATGAAGCAGTGTGTGATTGAACCCCAGCTTTCCAAGGATTCTGCGACTGAATTTAACTTATCTTGTATCAGTGAGTTTATTTCGCCATAGAACAACTTAATAAATTGATATGCATATATATGGACCACTGAGGCTCAAGTAAACAAAGTTGAACATGAAAATTGAAGTGTCATTTGCATTACCACCGTTGATAAGCCATGCTTATTATTCTTATCCTCTTTATAGTTATTGTTAATTTTTCCTCATTTCAAATTTATGTAACTGTTTTTTGTTAAATACAAAATAAAGAAGGAAAAAAATTGAAGTGTCAATTTGCAATGACTCAAAATAAATGCAGTAGTAAATAGTCTTCTCTGTATAGGCCTGGCTATAGGACCATTGTCTTAGTTAATGTTTTATTGCTGTGAAGAGATGCTATGTGTAAAGAGACTCTATGCCCAAGACAACTGTTAAAAAGAAAGTATTTAGTTGGGGGCTTATTGTATGGTTTCAGAGGGTTAGTCTATTATCATCATGGTAGGGAGCATGACAACAAGAAGGCAGGTATGGTGCTGGAGCAGTAGCTGAGAGATACATCCTGACCTATAGGCAGCAGGCAGAGAACAAGAAACATTAGGCCTGGTCTGGGCTTGAAAGCTCAAAACCTACCCTCATCTACAGACTCCTACCATCAATGATGCACCTACTCCAATGCCTCCTATTCATCCTAAGCAGTTTACCAACTAGGGACTAAGCATGTGAATATATGAGTGAATCTATGGGAGCCACTCTCATTGAAACACCACAGCCATATATCCTCCAGGGGTGTTCCAATATTTTGTCCTTGAACTAGGATGTTGTCATCTGTATAGTTTATGCCTGAGAACTATATTATAATCAAGTTTGAAAGAGAGGAAAGAGGAGCTGGAAAGATGCCTCAGTGCCTAAACGCACTTTCTGGCAAGCCTGATTATCTGAGTTTGATCCCTGGGACCTACCTCTACACATGTGTCATGGCACATGTACACACACAAACACAACATAAACACACCGTCTCTCTCTCTCTCTCTCTCTCTCTCTCTCTCTCTCTCTCACACACACACACACACACACACACACTCACAGATGTTTTAATGTAAGAATTTACTTTCAAGAATGTAAACTTTCAAGTAAATTTACATTTTGTGTGTATGGGTCACATTCATAGCTGTGGGGTGCATACAGCATGTGGGTGGGTCAAAGGTTGGACACAAGTGCGTCCTAAAGTATCACTCGTCATCATGATGCAAGAAAGGGCTTCCTGAGACAGATTTGAATCTAGTGGTTGTAAGTGGCTGAAAATTAGAAATCAAACTCAGGTTTATGTAACAGGCATTAAGCACTCTGGTTTGTTTGGCCAGTCTGTGCTAAACTAACATCCTATGGGATTGTTCTGTCCTGGTTCTCAGCTTTTGAGCTCTCTCCTATGGAAACTGAAGAATTTGATTGCCAGACAAGTATGCTTTGTGTAGTTTACAGAATGGCAGTATATGACAGTGTGTTCTTAGATGTTCCACACTGAGCTGACCCACCTTGGGACTTCTTGCCCTTTTTGGGGAAGGGCTGGGGAATAGGGAGGAGGAGGCTGAAGGCTGACTGTGAGGGATTAGGAGGAGGGAAGGGAGGGGGAGCAGGAGGATGCATGGATAAAAATGTCTTTTTTATAAATAAAAAAAGAAATTAAAAAAAGAAAATGGATTCAGTTTGCACTAAACTGGCTCTTGGTTAAGGTCTTGCAATTTCAAAATATTCAAGTTTCTGACATTTGCAGAGAATAAATTTAATCTTGATAATCTTATCAATAGATGTTGCAACTCATGAGAATGACCCTTCCCCTAGGATGGTATTACTGAATTCATCATAGAAGCCAAAAAAAAAATGAAGCTTGATAGGCTAATATTTCACATAGTTTGCCAACCACTCTGCAGTCTAGGTCATCTTAGATAAAGAGGCCATGTTAAGCATATCTAATTAACCTGCCCAAGACACACAGTCAGAAAGTGGCAAATCCAGGGTTTGAAGTCAATCTTGGCCTCAGAGCACATGTCCAAAGATTTCTTGGTTTGGAACGCATCTATTTCCTAAATAAAGCATTCCTATAAACCTAAACACACATAGCAAGTTGATGCAAAGGATTGTGAAGGAAGAAATACAGATAACTTTGTCAGAACTCTCTGGTCAGCCAAGATGAGTCAGCTCTGTTCATTGTGCATTCCTCACAAAGGAAATTCAGCTGACGCCAGAGGCTTCTCCCTAGAGAACCAAGCAGGGCTGAGCAGGGAAGATCTTGCATATCTGAAAGACTGAGTCAAAGAGATCCATGCATTTCCGATTAGATAGCATGCCTTCCATGGCCTGCTCAACCTTCTGTGCCTTCTCAGACTGTACCCAGAAGAGTTTCGGCTTTGGCACAAGCCTCTGAGATTTCATGCTCTTTTTCTCCATGTAGTAAAAAAGTCCTTTTGGCCTCAAGCTAAGGAAAACCCTGGTAGTTTTAAACTTAAAAATGTTTGGTTGAGGTTTTCTCTTTTTAATATATTAGATTTATTATTGTTGTTGTATGGAAACCTTGTAGACCTCCACAGTTTTTTATTTTCTGAAAACTTTCATGGAGAGAAGAACTAACAGCGAAAGAATGAAGCTGCTCTTTGAATTCTAAGTCTGAAGGGTATGTGAGCATGGGTAAGAAGTGAAGGAAGGGCACACCTGCTGATTTTGACAAAGGCACATAACCAGTCACAGAACTGAATAGCTAGAATAGGCATGGCAAGAATGACATCCCCTGTGGTGCATTGCTTCCTGGTCTGACTTCACACTTTTCAGAGAACATAGAATAAAGCAGGAGAAAGGCTTGATGCTGATGATTTGGAAACTCACTGATGAGTTGATGTATGTGTACATTGTGAGATAATGCTCATGATCAATCTAATGGACACATAACTAGAAATACACATACATATATACTTACTTCTAAGTAGCTTAGGAAGTTTTGCCAGGAGCATGTTTTTGTCCTTAATTTTTTTCCCCAAAGGAAAGGAAGAAATAATGATCTAGCCTTCCATAATCCAAACCATTCAGGAAAGGGGCAAAGTCGGGCTACTACCGAGCATTCAAATTTTTGATGTGGTGGTCAGACTTCATTCACCACACAGTCTCCAAATTCCACATGGGTTTTGTCCACTTTCCTCCTGTCTCTCTGTCTGGGGCCTAAACCAAACCATGTTACCCTCGACTTTCTGCAAACCACACAATTGCAACACTCCACTTCACCTCCTAGAACTGTTTCCATTCTGCTTTAACCATCAGGGAGTTGACCCAACATGACATGCTCCTTCGTAGAGTCACTCCTATCACATCAGTCTTATTGCCCCCACATTTCTGCTTTTGAATAAGTAAAACACTCCATTATCCTCATTGTGTGTGTGTGTGTGTGTGTATTATATGTCAGATGATATTTATAGAAGATCTACTCCCCATCACATTTCCTATTTCTGTTTCTAGGTCTTGAAAAAGAAAAAAAAGAATGTTGACGCCATGTTCCATGTTTGGAACCCAAGTCAAGAGCTTAGCATTGAGGCAAATAAAAACAGCCTGCCTGTCTTGTGGTCTTTTCAAATAAGGGGAAGGCATTTAAACTTCTAGGTTCCTTTTGTCCACATACATCGTAACTTTAGCCCCAGGGGATGCAATTGTCAATGGTGCTAGAATTTTCCAGCTAACATTAGCTCATCATTTGCAACCACCATCATTTCTCTCACTTTTTCAATACTCTCCATGTCACCTTGCACTCATGTTTTAGGGTACTCATGAGCACCCCCAACTTTTTGATTCAGATACATAAACACTTTTAAAATCTCTTTCTTGAATAGGTAATTAGTATGTTTTACCTACACCAGAGTTACATTCTTGGCAATTCTCCACAACTTTACAGGAGCCAGGTAAGTGACTTGTAGTTGAGCACAGGCCATTATATCCTTAGCTCCTCAAAAACTCTCTTCACATACTCTCCTTTGATTTAGCATTAAGCTAGAAAGAAAATAATTATCTTAAATCTTATTTTCCATGTCAGAGTATGAAGATTTATCCCAGGCACAAGCATACATCCTTAATTGTAATCATAGCATTGATCTGAGTAAGCATAAAATATATGGCTCTGAGTTGCTGGTGGTTTTGCGTCACCATTTTAGTGCAATTAATGTCTACCACTAAAGTACTATCTTATGCATAAAGCCAATTAAAAAGAAGCTTGAGATTTTATATTCTATCCAGAAGATGTTACAATTGCATTTATAGACAGGGAGTTTAGTTTTTTTTATTTTTAATTACATTACTGAATGACTTTTCTTAAAAGAATCTAACATTAAAGAATATAAATTACTTTGTAAATTTCTGGTGAGGCAGACAAGGCAAATTAGAATTCATTGACATCAATGTTAAACTTTCAAAGTTCTGTCTGGTTGTTATGTTTTCAAACTATTTCTTTAGGAAAAGTTTATAACCAATCACACAATCTTTCCTAAAACATTAACTGTTGTGCCTGGAACTTAGGTTGCAATTGCTGAGGCGTTGAAAAGAAGACATTTGTGTGGTTGCAAAGCTGCAGATATTCCCTTTCTAGACAGTATTTTCTTCCTAAAATGTCACTTCCCTTCTTACAGGTACCACATGTTCTCACAGTCCTCAGAGCACCCCTGTCTGTTCTCCCCATGGTTGGGCCCTGGGTTTGCAAACTCTACCTTAGTTTGCTGTTCTTTCCCTCCAAGCTACTCAGTTTGCTATTAGGAGAAAGCAGCTGATTAAACAAAGTCACACTCCAGTGTTGATGACTAAAAGCTCTTAGCGCTCCCTTGGGCATCTGCATCTGAGACCTTTACCCTGTATTGATGGAGTTTCAAACAGTGCAATGGGCTAGTGGGGATATAAATTTTGGTAAGAGAGAGGCACATGTTTTGATGCTAGTCTGCTAGTAAATCATACTAGTTGTAGATGTTAAAAAAAAGTACTTATAAAAGGATTTTTATCAAATGACATTTGTTTAAACCCTTTCTGTCATGCTTGAAGTGATTAGGGAATAGGTCTTATAGTTTTAGAGGAGTTCTAGTTCCAAGAAAGTTTGGTTTAGAATACCATCCATCTGGCTACTCTTTCAACTGTGTGAGCCTTACCTGCATGTTTTACTAGTATAAATATAAAAATGTTCTTCTTGAAAATTCATTCTCAGTGAATGGGGTTCAAATCTCTATGAGAAATCAAATGCATTCTTAATATCTCACAAGAAGGTAACCCTGGGCCTTTTATTTTCTCAAAAAATATGTGTATTGAATCACTTCTCAGGGATGAGTATTTAGGAGGAAAAAACATATATTTTTATGTTTCTAGTCTTCTATGCACTTTTTATATACCCCAAATGAGCTCACAAAGTTAAGAAGTTCAGAACAAATTTAAACAACTTTCAAGTAATGGTTTCTGCAAGAATATACTATCTATATCTCTGAATTTATTAAAGCTTAAAAAGATCACCTTGTATTTATTCATTTAATCTTTTAAAATTGTTTTAATTAATATTTGTGTGTGAGAGAGAGAGACATTTGTGCATATGTATGTGAATATACACATGCCACAACACTTGCATGGAAATCAAAGGACAACGTTTGGGAGTTGGCTTTCTTTATCCTCTGTGGGATCTAGAAATCTGACTCAAGTCCCAGGCTTGCATGGCAAGAACTTTTCCCACTAATCTATCTTGCCATCCCTCATTTAGTCTTTGTGGATACTAACTTGTAGATACCATTATCTATCCTGTTTTATAGAGGGTAAACCAAAGGTGCTGTTTAGTTAAATCAACTGTCCAATGTTATATAACTAACAAGGGGCAAAGCTGGAGTTACAACACAGACAGTATAATCATAGGCTCCACATTCTCACTCCAGTCCCTATGCCAAACTGGTTGTCATTAGGAAACAGCAGAAAAGCTCTTTACCCTGGAAGGCACCTAGACTCAGTTACTAGAGAAATGCTTCATTTTCTCTTACCAACGTCAAATGGTCATAACTCAATTTAAATCCTCAGCAAGATGATACCTATTCATATCTCCCTGATTATTAGGACCATCATGAAGATCAATATCATACAAGATAAATCTAAGACCACTAAGGGTCTCTGATTCTATACACTTTTCTTCCTGTTTTTACATATTATGATCCCATTACACTGAGTTTAATTTAGTGAAATGATCAGAACTCCTTGGCATTCAATGGGCATTTAGGGTAGGCGCTTCTATTTTTCCTTCCACATGTTTTCCATCCTCTTGAATAAACTCGCCCCATTTGCATCCTACATTTCCTTTGTCATACAACCTTGCTTTATAAACTCACCATTCCTCAGGCAGAGCTATAGTGAGGATCTATGTGTGTACATATATATGCTACACACACACACATATATATATATACATATATATATATATATATATATATATATATATATTTGACAGTAACTTTTACTGGGAGGAGGATGTGAACATACAGGGCATCAGTGCCAGACCAAAGAAATCATCCCACCCAAGTCTATCTTGTTGAATCAATGAGTTTATTTTGAGTTTATTTCTGATTGTTTAACATGATTATGGGCAAGTTACACATACCACTGAAGAAGATTTTTCCACCTCAAGGACTTGAGAGCCATCTTGTGCTACTTCATGAGTTATTTATGTCGTGCTTCCGAAGTTCTTCCTCTCTTCTGTGAGGGAGTTTTTGGAAGCTCTGTCTTGTGAGGGGTTCATTGGGTAATCACAGCTGCTCTGATTTCAAGACAGCTATGGCCATATCATGCTTAGAGGACAGAGTTACATAACAGGCACAGTGCTATTTGGGGAGCTATCCATATTCAGGCTAGAACTGGACCTAAGACTGTTTTATTTCTATATTCAGGTAGTTAGTCATCCTCATTCCATAGGCCCTAGCTGCCCTTCCCATAGCACAAGTGTTTCTTTTCTCAGGCTCTTTCCTAGACTCACTGGCCTCTACCTACCCTTGGCTTGGAAACTTTGGTCTTCTCACTCTGTTTTCTTCATAGACTCAGCTTTTGTGACCTTGGCAAGTAATACACATTTAACACCCAAGATCTAGGGAGCTCTGTCTGTCTTTCATGACCTACAAACAGAAGGTCTACTTGTGGACTAGATTTTGCTGGTGCTGCTTCTGGCACCTGACATCCCTCGAGACAGAGCAGGTCCTATTAGCCAAGGCTTGATCAACAGTACTTTATTTCTTGTTGCATTTCTGAAAACTGAGAGGTTACTTGGGAATTTCTGAGCCTTGAATTGATTAGCAGTTAATGATGTGTGTTTTGATGAGAATATAAAAATTTTTGTTTATCTACTTGAGAGGAGGAAAATTGGGAATAAAAAATGTGAGAAGAAAAACACAATTCTTAGCATTTCACTGAGATCTTAAATGTTTGAAACTGCTACATTGCTAATCATTGCTGGGAATTTCTATGGGTGTTGATTTTATATATCAACTCTCAGAAAAATTCATGAAGTGTTTTGCTTCATCTAAAACCATCAAGAGATCCACATGAAGTTCAGAAGGACATACCTGTCTGAGTCATATACAAAAGATTTTTCAAACTTTCTCTTGAACTACTGTTGTCGAAACCATTGCTCCATCAAGATGGAATATAATAATCTAAGAATGATTAGTTTTTGGAACCTAATTAACCTGGGTTAGACCTTCACCTACCCATTTCAAGGGTCTCACTTTTTCAGAGTATTCACTTTTATTTGTAAAATGGAGCACTATTATTTAACCTATAGAACTGTCATTAAGATAAACATACACTAAGTAAGATGAACTGCCATAGACAAGATGTTTATGAATGCTATATATCTATCTAACACACCTCCACTGTTTTCTGTAGAAGGTCTGAACTTTCCATTCTTCAGAGTACTCAGAATGTTCAACTAACATTACAAATATTTGAACAATCCATAGAAAAACATAGTATTTCATGTTTAAGTGTACATATATGTGGACATTTATACATAGTTACATATAATATGCTTTTGAGTTGTTGGTCAGGGAGATATGAGAGAGCCTCTTAAAATAATGTAAGTTATTGCCATTGGTTACTTCCTAGAAGTTGAAGTTATTACTGAATACATTACACACTTCAGACACAGGCTTAGAATAATCAAGTTGGAGCTAACCTAAAAGCCACTTTCCTAAGGATTCGTTTTCATAATATCGGAAGGTTCTATGAAAGCTGCCAAGGGAAAAAGTAATCAATAGTCTTACTGAGCAATAAAACTTATGAACCATAATTACCAGCATAGAAAGATATACCTAAGGGCATAGTGGTGGCACTAATATCATTGGTGGAACCAAAAGCCACCTAATTGGATTTAAATCTTGCTTAATAGGAGGCAAATCATGCCTGGCACTGTAAATCCAGCCAACTACCCATGGTTGGTTGAGGTCATAGACCCTACAGGAGAACCTATTACTGTCATTCTCCTAAATCAGTATAATTTCTAACTGTACTCTAAATATTTTACCTTATACCCACAGAAGAGTGTAGTTCTCACCTCTCATCAAGAAACTTCTTTAGGCATCAGAGGCCATTATAGAAATCCATAGCTGATAAAAATACAGAGAATAATTGACCGTGGGTTGCTAAACATCAATTGATATATCTACCATAAAATCAAATGTTATGGAAGAGGGTCAGAACAATTATTAGAGATGAAGAATCATGATGTCTGTTGTGAGATACTCTCTTCCATATACCTCAGGAAAGCTACAATAATAAAATCTCAACAATACAGTTACCTAAAGAAGACCTACGCAAGAACAACACCAGTTGATATGGCCTAAATGGATTGGGGAAATCTCACAGGGCCCTGCCCCTAGATGAAAAGATTTAGACACTTTATGTCTGGTGAGAGAAGAAGAATCGGTCTTCTCCAAAAACAAGCCCCCTCCCATAGGTTATCTTGTAGTGGGTCTGTGTTCTAGTACATTGTAAATAATTGTCCCTTCTACTGGTTTAATAAAAATGCTGATTGGCTGAAAGCAGACAGGATGTGTGGGTGGGGCTACCAGACTAAGAAAACTCTAGGAGCAGGAAGAGCAGAGCAGAGAAGCCAGAAAGACACCACAGAGACACCAGGAGAAGCTAGCAGATGCAGAGAACAACTATCCTGCTCTGAGAAAAGGTAGCAAGCCACATGCCTGAACAAGATAAGAATCATGGGTTAGTTTAAGACTAAAGAGCAAGTTAAATGCCTGGGCTCCAGGTCAATCAGCAAGCAGAATGTAATTAACATAAGCATCTGTGTGATTCTGTGTGACTGCAGAACTGTGTGAATGCATGTCTGTAGGTCTGGACCACAGGCCAGACAGGCCAGAAACCTAATACTATGTTTTCCAATCCCAGGTGTGCAGCCCTAAACACATATGGACTAAATAGGCTGTATTCGTATATGAGTAACAGTAAATAAAAAAGAAATCATAAATTTGAGAATAATTGAAGGTACACAGGATAAGTTTGAAATAAAGAAGAAGTAAAAATGATATAAATATCATACTCATGTATGAGAATCTGAAAAATAAAGTTATTTAAGGAAAGCAAGCCAGTTAGCAGCATTCCTCCATCATCTCTCCTTCAGTACCTGATCCAAGGTTCATTCTTGAGTTTCTGCACTGACTTCGCTCAATGATGGAATGTGATGTGGAAGTGTAAGTCAAATAGACCCTTTCTGCATCCCTCCCAAATTTTTAATTAAAATTTGTTTTGATTTCAAGCACAGTTTGAAATTACGTGAGGTCCATATTTGTTTTGTTAGGTTTACCCTTAAGCATTGTGAGTTTGTTTGGGCAAGTGTAAATGGTATAGTGTTATAAATTTCAATAGTCATCTGTTTATTGTCAAAACATACCAATAGGCTTATTTTCTTATGTTTATCTTATATCACACAACCTTGCCGAATTTACCATTCCATGAATGTTCTGCAGTTTCCATATGTAGATATTAATATCATTTGAAAATACTTGAGATTTATTTTTTGCAAAAAGAAAGAAAGAAAACAATTAGGCCAAGGCAATCAACATTTTCTGTGGTCTTCAGTTATTTTTCAAAAATAAATCAGCAAAGAAATAATCCTTTATAAAATTCTTATGCTGGACTTTGGCATTTTTTGAGTTAATGAACTTGACTAGGGCTAGATAGTCATGGCTTGCTTTCCAATGAACCCATAAAAACAATGTTGTTTGACACTAGTGAGTGCTCTGCATACAAGGCTGCCAGTTAATTAATTAATTAGTTAATTAATTAATTAATATTGATAGATCCAAGAAAGATGAGGTGAGATTCTAGGTGAGGATCTTTACCTATTGCTATTTCTTTTTTAATTTATTTATTTTGTATTTATCAAGAAAAACAGTAAAATGAATTTAAAATGCTGAAAAGTTAACAATAACTATAAAGAAAATAAAAATCATAAGCATGGCTTATCAAGGGTGATAATGCAAATAAGTTTGCTACACATAAACTTACTTTGTGTTCAGCTTTCCCTCTGAATTTTTTTTCTAACCCTGTATATCCTTATTCAAGGTCCCTTCCCCCTCTCGCCACATCAGGTCATTTTTTCTTCTCCACAACTCCCCATCCCCTCCCTGGGCAGGGAGTAGACAGTCCTATGGTCCCACTGACCCCATAAGGCTTAGTTCAGTCTCTACTCCTGGCAAATCCAGTTTTGTTCCCCCTCCCTCAAGAGTGAGTCAGGTGTTCCTATAGGTGGAGTGGGATCAGAAGGGTCAGTCCAGGGTGTTTCTGATCCCAAGCTGTTCAGTGGTTGTGGTTTGCAGCTTGGGCATGCTTGGCTTTTTTCTTGTTTGTTTGTTTAGAGACCACTAATGAGTGAGTACATCCCCTGCTTATCTTTCTGAGTTTGTGATACCTTGTTCAGGAGGATATTCTCCAAATCCATCCACTTGCCTGCAAATTTTAGGATATCATTTTTTCTTACTGCTGAGTAGTATTCCATTGTGTAGATGTAGCACAGTTTGTTAATCCATTCTTCATTTGAGGGACATCTAGGTTGTTTCTAGGTTCTTGCTATTACAAATAATGTTGCTATGAACATACTTGAGCTAATACCTTTGGAGTGTGAATGTGCTTCTTTAGGGCATATACCCATAAGTGGTATTGCTGGGTCCTTAGGGAGATTGATACTCAATTTTCTGAGAAACCGCCATACTGCATTCCAAAGTGGCTGAACAAGCTTACACTCCCACCAACAATGGAGTAGTGTTCCCGTTGATCTGCATCCTCTCCAACATAGGCTGTCATCTGTGCCTTTTATCTTAGCCAATCTAACAGGTGTTAGGTGGTATCTCAAAGTTCTTTTGATGTGCATTTCTCTGATTGCTAAGGATGTTGTGCACTTTTTTCAAGTGCCTTTCAGCCATTTGTAATTCTTCTGCTGAGAATTCCCTTTTTAGTTGTGAATCCCATTTTTTGTTTGGTTTATTCAAGGTTTTGGGCTCTGCATTCTCTATATATCTTAGAGATCAGTCCTCTATCACTTGTAGGGTTGGTGAAAATCTTTTCCCATTCTGTAGGCTGTCGTTTTGTCCTATTGACAGTGTCCTTGGCTTTACAGAAGCTTCCTAGCTTCAGGAGATCCCACTTATTGATTGTTGGTCTTAGTGTCTGTGACACTGGTGTTATATTTAGGAAGTGGTCACCTGTGCCAATTCATAGAAGTGTATCTCCCACTTTCTTTTCTATCAAGTTCAAAGTGGCTGGGTTTATGTTGAGGTCTTTGATGCACTTGGATTTGAGTTTTGTGCAGGGTGACAGGCTTGGATCTATTTTCATTTTTCTACACACTACCAACTAGCTATGCCAACACCATTTGTTAAAAATACGATGCTTTTTACATTGAATGTTTTGGGTCTCTTTGTCAAAGATCAGGTGTTCATAGGTTTTTGGGTTAATGTCTGGCTCTTCAATTCTATTCCATTGATCCACAAGTCTGTTTTTATGCCAGTACCAGGCTGTTTTTATTACTGTAGCTCTATAGTATAACTTGAAGTCAGGGATGGTGATACCTCCTGAGGTTTTTTTGTTTAGTAAAATTGTTTTGGCAATCCTGGCTTTCCTGTTATTCCAAATGAAATTGAGTATTGTTCTTTCAAGGTCCAAAAAATATTGTGTTGGGATTTTAATGGGCAGTGCATTGAATCTGTAGATTGCCTTTGGTAGAATTGCCATTTTTATTATGTTGATCCTCCCATTCCAGGAACATGGGAGAGCTTTCCATTTTCTGATATCCTCTTCAATCTCTTTCTTTAGTGATTTAAAATTTTTGTCAAACAGGTCTGTTACTTCTTTGATTATAGTTACTCCAAGGTATTTAATACTATTTGCAGCTATTATGAAGGGTAATGTTTCCCTTATTTCTTTTTCAGCTCTTCTATCTTTAGTGTATAGTAGGGCTACTGATTTCTTTGAGTTAATCTTGTATCCTGCTACATTGCTGAAGGTGTTTATCAGCCATAGCAGTTCAAAGAAGAATTACTACCATTACTCTTCAAACTATTTCACACAGTAGAACCTGAAGGAATATTGCCAAATTCCTTTTATGAGGCCACAATTACCCTAATTCCCAAGCCACTCAAAGACACAAGAAAGGAGAATTACAGACCGATTTCCCTCATGAATATTGATGCAAAAATTCTCAACAAAATTTTGGCAAACCGTATACAACAATGTATAAAAAATATCATCCACCACGACCAAGTAGGCTTCATTCCAGAAATGCAGGACTGGTTTAACATACGAAAAACTGTAAATGTTATCCACCATATAAACAAACTAAAGGAACTAAAAAACATGATCATATCCTTAGATGCTGAAAAATCCTTTGACAAAATCCAACACTCCTTTATGATTAAGTCCTGGAGAGATCAGGAATACAGGGAGAATACCTAAATATAATAAAGGCGATTTACAAGAAGCCAACAGCCAGTATCAAACTTAATGGAGAAAAACTCAAAGTAATCCCACTAAAATCAGTAACTAGACAAGGTTGTCCTCTCTCCCCTTATCTATTCAATACAGTTCTTGAAGTTTTAGCTAAAGCAATAAGGGAACGAAAAGAGATTAAGGGGATACAAATTTGAAAAGAAGTGAAACTATCTCTATTTGCAGATGATGTGATTGTATACATAAGTGACCCACAAAATTCTTCCAAGGAACTTCTACAGCTGATAAACACCTTCAGCAATGTAGCAGGATACAAAATTAACTGAAAGAAATCAGTAGCCCTTCTATACCTATTGCTATTTCTAAAATAGGTAGAAACACATTTTAATAGCCAGAAGCAGTAGCAGCCTTATTGTCAAAACAATCTATACTTCCAGATAGCGAGTATGTCCTCTAAAGATTTTACTGTTGTTCATGTGAAATCTTAAGTCTGTGTATAATTGAGAGCATTAACAGACCTTGGGATCCTCTCATTGAAACATCTTTGCCTCTGCAGTAGAAATATTCAAATTTGTGATGTGTCATCAAGGAGGAATTATTTTAAAAGGCAGCACCAAATGCGTGGTAAAGATACTGTTACATCCAGAATATTTCACAAAATCACATACATATTCAACAGCAAATAAAAATTAAAGCCTTTAGCCTAAGTACACTTCATTATGGGTCTTTTTTCTTGCCTCTTAAAATACATCAAAATTGTATTCTAAATGTCAAGGCTTATCATAAATTTCTTCCCATTCTGATACTGATTTAGTTCTATACAAGGATTTTAATTTAAGAGTTCATTTCTGAGGTCAGGCGTGATGACACATGCCTTGAATCTAAGCACACAGGAGGCAGTGGCAGTGGAATCTCTGTGAGTCTGTGGCATGCCAGGTCTATGAGACAAGTTAAAGGCCAGCCATAGCTACATAATGAGACCCTATTTTCTTAAAAAAAAAATGTTTGTTTCTTATTTAAGTAATACTTGTCCAGAGAATCTCTGGGTCAGTCTAAACATTATTTAGTATGCTTAGAACAATCCATTCAAGGTAGCTGATTATTCTTTACAAGATGAGTTTTAGTGAGTTCATTGATAGTGAGCTTATATGGGAAGTTATTTAAAAATTGGAGAGTGCTACCTTGTACTCATTCAAAGTCTTAGAAGGATTAAAGAAAAACAACACATTCAACTTTTTTCTGATGGGGATGAACACGGTAGCAGATACATCCCTGTGTACCACATGACACAAACCAATGGAGAAGTTCTTGGAGGAGGGGCTACGATTAGCCATATGGAGAAAGTCAATGGGCTATTTTATTCTGTGATTTAGAAGAAATGGACAAGTATAATTTCACCAGTACAAGTACAGATTTCTCATTTTCTGGAAGCCAAGAGACAGATTAGCATATATTTCTGGTGTTCTAAGGCCCAGATGGTGCATTCATCCTGTGAACAATTCATGTGTTTCCATCATGTGTTCAACTGTTTAATAGTCTGGTAGTCTGTTTAGCCCATCTTGATTTTACCTTTAGACTTTGAATGTAACTACTGGTAGGTACTTTAAAAGCTGTATCCAAGACATGATGTGCTGATGGGTCATGAAATTTAGTTGGTGAATATTTGAAGGGAAAAGGGTCATTGGCCTCAATGTATTTATTAATTGTAAGGAAAGATAGTAACCAAGTGAGCAGACACATCTTAGCAAATGATCAAGATCAACATCATAATTAATCAATCAGTCATGCCAAAATCATGTCTCTCTGATATTTTGCTCTAAAAAGGCATTTGCTTGATATTCTTTTATTGAATGCATAGCATCATTTTAATTATAAGAAAAAATATGAGAAGATAACTGAACATTGTTTTTTAACAGCATTAAAGTCAAAGTACCCAAGAAAATGTACAGGAACTGTCACAGATTGCAATTACCTTAGTAGATCTTGGGGAGAGGTTAGAGGAAAAAAATGGTGTATTTCAAGTAAGGCATGGAATTTAGTTGTTAGTACTATACTGAAGGTAATATTCAGTTTCTGAAGACTGCATTGCAGAATCATAAACTGAAGGTAATATTCAGTTTCTGAAGACTGCATTGCAGAATCATAAACTGTTAAGTTAGCAAAAGTTAAGTGAAAGCTCTATTTTCATTCTTAGTACTCTTAAAAACTGTTTTGTACAACTAAACAGATTTCAAAATAAAAAGTTAGAAAGTTTGCTAGAAACAAGGGAATACAAAAAACAATTCACAGAGTTTAATATTGCCCTACCACATGCCTCAGTGCCTCTGTGAACCAGATGAAGGTGCATAATTATCTTTCTTCATGTTCTGTGTTTAGTTCTTGCAAGTTGTAACTTGTGCAGAACATCTCAGTCCCGTGGGCAGCCTAGGAAAATGATATTTCATATTTCCAGGCTAAAGGGGTAACACTGAAAAGAGCTATTCTAGTCTGATTTCACAAGTTTTATTACTTATGTGAACTATGCCTACGATGGAAATGCCCACAGTTTTTAAGGAAGATTACACATGCTGTTAAGGCTGTGCTTATATATTTAGGAATATATATATGTACATATATACATACATACATACATATGTATGTATCATTTATCCATCTATCAACATATACATATATAACATCAATCAATGAAAAAGAGGCTTGGAAATTGAAAGAGAGCAAGAAAGAATATATGAGAGGTTTTCCAAGGAAGAAAGAGAAGAGGAAAATGTAATTATATAATAATCTAAAAAAATAATTAAAAAAAGAGAAACATGGAAGAGAGGATTTAAGACAGGAGGACTGCCAATTATTTGGTATTTTTCTTAAAAGCTGTGTACTTCTTTTGAGTCAGAATCCAATTGTTTCAAGTCTTCATTAATCAGCGACACCATTCATCAAACAGACACTTTGGCATAATGAGTGCTCATAAATACAGTGCTTGTGATCTTTCCTAGAATATTAGAATGAGAAATGAGGGTGGAAGGAGTGAAATCATGCAGCACCTCATCTTCTTATTCTCAAACAGGCTTCCATATGCCACACTGAATTAACATTTTGTCATCTTTTCTGTTTCATGTCTTTCTAGCTCTCTCTTTCACATCTAACGAATGAACCCAGGGCACCTGCTCTGACTCCGTCATTGATGCAGTTCAGGTCAAATCAGGACTATTAACAGAAATAAACCAAATCATTTGTCACAGAGCCTAATTTCACCTGTGCTGCCTGGCTTCTTGCTGGTATTTGTACTTAGTGCAGATGATAGAAAGCAGTTGCCAAAGCTTCCTCCCAGGAAAACGAATCCCAGCTGGGATCCAGACCTGAGCACCTGGGGCTGTGGATCAGCTAGCAGCAAACAGTGATTTTTTTGCCAGGCTTAGTTGCACCCTCAGGTTGATTGAAATGAACAGATCCATTTCCAAGTGCTGCTTGGTTTCAAATGATTGAACATTTGGGTGCTGTTCCTGAGAAAATATCAAGGACTTGGAGACCACTTCTCATTATACCACCTTTGAACAAGCAAGCTTCTCCCAAGTTTTGAAAACTACACTGTACATACTTAGTACCATGGGTGTGTTAGGATGGAGATCATCCATGTACACACTAGCAACTAAAGAGGCACCACTGAGACCCCAGGAGACAAGATTTCTTCTTCTGCAGAAGGATGCAGTATTTGTGCAATTGTGCTAATGATGGTTGATTGGAGTTCTGTGATTTCAACATTTTCTCAAATTTTTAGCCTACTAATGATATGAAGACTAGGGAAATATTGCTTGTTTTCAGATTAGTCTTACAGAGAAACAGGTATGATAGGCTAGTCTAGCCATAAAGGAGGTTCAGAAATAATATTGTAAGGACTCATTATTACCAGTCTTTTAACTAGCCAAGCAGCCCACCCCACTATCACACAGTGCTCTTTGTGGGACCACTGTTATGTTATGTGCCAGCAAAATAGTGTTCTTGCATTTCTGAATCCAATCACAGCCATGACTTAATCCAGGCTCTTGGCTGTGAGTAGGACTTGTGTTTTATGTTTGTATGTATGAGATAGAACATTATTTGGATGGAGATAGGATAGAAATTATGAGGAGAGATTGAGTGTCAGGAATTCCTCTAGAATGACTCAGTTGGACCCATTGAAGACATTGACATTGTAGACTTAGTATTTGTTAAGTCAGAGGTTTCAGTGACTGACTGAGCATTTGAGTCACTTGGAGAAGTTTAGATTACAGTAGGGGAAGGGGCAAAGAAAATCCTTGAGGCGTCTCAGACCAAGACTCAGGATTAGGAAAAACTGGGTTTCTTTTTCTTTTCTTTTTTTTTTTTTTTGCTTTTGAGACAAAATACCAAAAGAAAATTCAGCCTTGGCTGGACTGGAGCTCAATACATAGACCAGGCCACTTGAACACACAAAGATATGTCTGCCTCTGTCCCCTGAGTGCTGGGACTACAGGAATGTATCACTGCATCAGACTAAAATTAATTTTTAAAGTTATTGTATGTGTTCTATGCTTTGGCATGTATACAGAAGTCAGGGGGACACTAGGCACCCTGCTCTATTATTCTCTACTGCATTCCTTTGACATAGATTTCTCTTCGAATCTGGGGCTATGATAGTAGACAACAAGTTCAACTAATTCTCCTACTTTTGTTTCCCCCATTGTTGCTAGGGTTATGGGCTCCTGTGTGTCCACACCTGGATTTTTGCTGGGGTTCTGGGGGATTGAACTCAGATCCTCATACTTGTTTGTCTAGCAAGTGCTCTCACTTGTTGAAACTTGAGAGGCACTATTTTTAGTCAGTATTTACTGATTAGTATCTCAGACTTTATAGAAAACCATGAATGAGCAATAGCAATAACAGCATAAATCTCTTACTACATTTAAAGTCAGGAGTTTTCCTTGCATTGTCTTTATTTCACTCTCACAGTCACCCAATGAGAAAGAGGAGAAAAACGAAAATAATGTAATCTGCCCAACATGTCATAGTTCATACACAGAAAAACTACAATTCCTTTCCATGGTCTGACATCTAAGCCTAGAGTCTTCCTTTACTAGCTCATAATGCACTGGGAGGACATGTCTTCTCTGAAATACTGTTGGCTTCAGGATATGGAGAGTGGAGTAGGAGGAGTTGAGTTACTATGTATGTCAAGAAAGAAAGCAAAAACAGTATTGCTATGTTTGCCTCAGTGTGTTTGAACACAGCAGTATTTGCAATATGGAGAACAATGGGATACTGAAGGAACTGTAGATGACTAAGCCCAAGGAAAGAAGACTATGTGGAGTAGTCAAATATGAACTGTATTGTTTCAACCAAAACCCAAAGTGTAAAGCCAAGCATTGTGATTGGATAACTATGTGACTTGAGGGATAATAACTGAGGGCCCCTGTAGCCTTCTGTTTTCTTGTCTTAGTAATTTAAAGCAGTAATAATTCTGTTGAAGGCTTATGGGTTATAGAAAAGATTTGTAAACAGCTTTAAACAGGTAGGACCAGCATTTTGACAATCATTATTAGACATTAGTGAATGCAGTGAAGATGAAGAGGAAGCCTGCTCAAAGGAGTGCTGTCCTTACCTCAAACTAAAAGATGAAATTAGAAAGAAGCCAATTAAAAAACTGACTCAAAGGAGCTCAAAACCACCTAGAACAAAATTCCTTGTAGAAAGTAATCTGCAACACCCTGAATCTTTGTGTTTTTTTAATATTTATTGTGTTTATTTGCACAGTTTTGTTTTGTTGTTCAGGCTGACCTCAAACTCACCTTTGCCACCCTAGAAACAGAATTATAGGCACACACCACCAAGCCTGATGACATTGCATCTTCATACATGAAAACAAAAGGAATTCAAAACACAGTTGTTCTTGTGCCTTATGCAAGAAACCTTAGCAGTTGATAAGGAGTTAAAGAATGGAGACAGTTGCTTTTGAGTCATAACATATGAACTAATTGTCTTACCTTTTAACATCTTTTCTCAAAGGTGGTGGTGTGTTTTAATAAATTGATGCTGGTTCCAACCAGGATGGAAATCTCTGGAAAGAACAAATTCCAAAGAAGAACAAATTCTTCCTTTACACCTACCATCTGTATGGCTCACTATGGGTTGTGTCATCCCTGGAACTGGTAATGGGACTGGACTCTCCATTTATAAATGATGATGCAAATAGGTAGGAAGACATTTAGAAGTTGTTCTACAAAATCAAGAAGAAAAGCACTGTATAGCTAAAGTCTGACAAAAAGAGAACCCTTACCCTCCAGAATTGGAAGGATTTAATGGTCCCAATAAGAGTAATTAGATAACATGAAAAGGATTCTTGGGAAGGTAAACAGCCTCTTGGGAATGTTTTCTACATGTCATGACCTGTGAAAAACTGTTCTTTTAAGAGGAGAGGCAGAAACTCCCTTCAATGAATTAGGGAAAGTCAGGTGAAAATTGAACATGATAAAATGCTTGAGATGGTCATTGCCAATGTAATTTTTGGTGCTCTATTGATAAGACTTAGAATGAAGAAAGATTCTGGCCTATAACCACAATAATTCCTTGACTATTACTACAGAAAACATGGATACATCTTAGAAAGTATTATGTTGAAAGCACAAATATATATACTATATGACTGCATTTATGTAAATTTCTAAGAAATGTAAAAATGTTCTATGTGTTAAAAATCAGGTAACAGTTATCTTTGAGGGATGTAATTGGGAGAATTTAAGAAAAGAATTTTAGAGGTACTGATTATACTTTTTTAAAAAATCTAAGTGGGCACTAATTAAATGGATGTATTCAGTTTATAAATATCTAAATAGTTGTTTAATCACAACTTTGAATATTCAGTATACATTATATTTTATAAAAATTTGGAAACCAAGATATAATCTATGAATGGATAATAATTCATTCCAAGAGAGCAAATGTTAAATATTAACAACAGTTTTTTTTCTTTACCCATAAAAACTTTTATTTCTTGAATTGCAAATTATTCAACTTCATTTGTTGTTCAGAATAACCCTCATAGGTCAGTGTGGGTCTTCCAGGAGGCATGCAGTAAGCTAGAATTAGCTTTATCCATAGAAATTCCTTTGGAGGAAAGAAAAAGCTACAGTGGGAACAACTTTAGGTAAAAATGCAGATTATTTTCTGTCTTCTCTGCCCTGAGAGCATCTTTCCTGCCTTAGCCCCGACCCCTTTTCCAAGTTCATCTTTGCCAGAGACATTGAGAGATGAGAGCCTCAGTAGCTTGGTGGTCTAGAGTCCTCTGACCTCACCCCTTCTCAGTGTAATTTCGAAGAACATTGACACAGTTACAAAGTTCACTGGGACTGGGGCTGGCACAGTTGTGATGGCTGGCCTTGGGGTTGAGATTGGGACTGGTTTTGAAAGCCTCATCATTGGCTATGCTAATAATCCTTCCTGTAAACAATAGCTCTTCTTCTCCTATGCAATTCTGGGCTTTATCCTCTCAGGAGCCATTGGGCTCTTTTACCTAATGGTGGCCTGTCAGGCAAGTATACTTCCAGTAGTGGGTCCTGTAGAAGAGACGCCTGGGTAACTTCTGTCCATACCAACCACACTTAGGTATGTGATTCTGTTTGTGTTGTTGGAACTGACTATGGCTTACTCCATAGAGCATGCTGTAGATATCCAGGTTGATGTATTGCAGCATATATCTATCTCTACTGCTTGTGAACAAGGGAAGATGAAGCAACAAAGTGCAGCAAATGTCAGAGTATGCTCTTTCCAAATACATTCTTTTTCTAAAGCTTGCTAGAAAACAAAGAGAACTTCTTAAAGGGATTTGCTATTGTACTTAAACCAACTTTCTGAAGGAAATTCTTTGAACTACTGTAAGGAGTATGACTATTGTTCTCTTTTACTAGGATCATGACACAAAAGAATGTGAATGCTGAATTTTGATTCCTCTTTCATTCTCAAGACTAATAAATTGGTGGTTTGAATTAGTGAAACCTTTCCTAAAGAATTTGGATTAATGTTTTCATTCATTTAATCATGTAGGCCTAGGAACACAACCCAGTAAATAGCTTGCCAAGGGGCCTTAACATATTGACAAAAATGTTGATTCTAAATTCTTCTTTAGGTAGCCTTTAAGCACCAACTATTCTTCCTACACATGCTGCCACTGCAATCTGTAATATGAGGTTTCTGGCCCTGACTTTCTGGTCTATCCCTGAGGTTTTGACTTGCAGTCCCACAGAAACACACAGATGCTTATATTAATTTTCTGCTGATCGACCTAGGGCCCAGGCATATAATTTGCTAACTCTTTACTCTTAAACTAACCCATCTTTCTTATCTTCTTTAGCCATGTGGCTTGGTACCTTTTCTCAGCGCAGCATTTCAGCTTCTTTCCTCTGCTTCTACTGGTGACTCATCCATCTGTCTCTCTCTGGCAGCTCTGCAGTGTCTCTGCTCTGCTCTGTTTTCAGAGTTTTCTTAGTCTGGTAGCCCTGCCCACACTTCCTGTCTGCCACTAGCCAATCAGCTTTTTATTAAACCAATAGGAGGGATAATTGTTTACAATCTACTTACATAATCCCACTACAGCAATCCCTCCACAATTCAAGGGAAACTAGAATTGTTCACCAGTGCATTGCTGAATAATGAAGATTAACTATATTAATTTATGTAGTATTCCACAGTCTTCCAAAATAAGTATGACTACAGGCCCTATAAGAAGAGATAGTCATGAAAATAACCCTAAAGAATGGTAAAAGGAATAAAAGGGGACTTTTTTTTGAAACTTGATAAAGAACGCAAATAAAAACTACAAACACCATCACAGCTGGCAGAAGGAAAACTAAATACTTCTTCACTAAGATTGGGAATAAGATTAATTACTCTTAAAATCTTGTTTTCTTTAAGGGTCTGGCCACAGGGAGTTTAATTATGCTCCAGTAAGTAAATGAGCAGCATGAATGGGCATTTTTGTAAATGGAGAAATCATAAGAGTGGATATAAATCTGAGAGGTCTGATAACTGAGCCTGATGGGGTGCATGATATAAAATCACCAAATAATAAACATATTAAAAAGATTAATTCCTCTTATGTATCATAGCAACAGAGATTTTAGCAGCAGCAATGAGAAAGCAAAAAGAAATAAAAGGCATGTAGATTGGAAAGTAGGCTGCACCTATTTGCTGAAGACATGATTGCCTCCAATAACAAAAATCCCAAAGAAGCTATAGAATATCCAAGAACCAGGAGTTGAGTTCAAGATTATAGGACATAAACTCAACACAGTAAAGATCAATTATGTTTCTATTACTTACCAAGAATATGGGGAAAACAGATATTTAAAACCCTGTATTATTTATAATCACTCCAAAGAAAATGGTTCATCAAATAAATTTAACAAAACATAGGCAAGATTTACAGGCTGAAACTTACAGTATACCAACAAAAGAAATGAAGAAATGCTAAATAAATGGAGGCATATATCATACTAATGAACTAAAACACTCAACAAGGTTTTGTGGGGTCAGCCCATTGACATCTTTTACATCATTTTTCTGTCTGGTACACTTTTTTTTTTTAACAGTAAGTTTTCTAGCTCCCAATAAGAACCAAATGTTGAGGGAATTCTGGTAAGAATCTAATATAATCAATAGGAAGAGAGCTTCTTATTTAAGAATTTGACATTTTTAATAATCCCTATCTTCTTTCCCAGTTTACCTGGAATCATCACAATAATGAGGCAAGTGAAGGACTGCTGCGATATTGATACTTGAGTGGGGTAAAGAATAAAAATGAGGAATGTCTTGATGCCATTTGTATTAGTCAGAGTTCTGTAGAGTAACAGAACTTATAGAGGGAATCTATGTATATAGAATGGGGATTCATTGGAATGACTTACAGGCTGTAGTCTAGCTAATCCAACAATAGCTGGCTGTGAATGAACATCCCAAAATCCAATAGTTTCTCAGTCTCATAAAGCTGGATGTCTCAGCTGGTCTTTAGTAAACATTGGAATTTTGAAGAAATGTCAGTGAAGAAATGGACTTGCTAGCAAGGTGAGGGCAAGCAGGAAAGAACAAAAATTTCCTTCTTCCAAGTCCAAGTCCTTAAATAGGCTTCCAGCAGAAGGTGTGGCCTAGATTAAAGGTGTGTCTTTCCACCTCAGGATCTGAATTGAAGATGTGTCTTTCTAACTCAAAGAATCCAGGTTAGAAGTGGATCTTCCTATTTCAAATCCCTCACAGGTGTACCCTTCATTTTAGGATTTTAGTTCTAGAGTAGTTAATTTGACAACCAAGAATTGCCATTACACCATTCTCTTGCGAAATTCTGTCTTAAATGATTTTTTTTCAATGAATGTGAATGATCTTTTCTGTATCAGCTTCACTCCCAATATTTTCCTATATACCATTAAATCTTTACTATTATTTTAACATTTTGATGTTCATTAGCATTTTGCAGCTAAGGTGAAAATGACCTTACTGAGATCATATGATAAACCTCTACTAGGGCCAGTGACACAACTCAGTGCTGGAATGCTTGCTTAGCATGAGGTTCTATGTTTCAGCTCTCAGTATTACAAAGAATTATAAAGCCATATTACGTATGGTAGTGGATAGGAAACAATCAAAAGCTTCCTTTCCCAAATTACTGAATATACTAAGAGGCTGTCTGAGTATATCTTTCTAGTGTGTTTTCTTAGGGAACAAATGTATGATGATTATTTGCCTTTCTTTTTAATTTTGTTTTTTTGGCATTCCAGCATGTCAATTATTTTACTTATTCCCTCTGGTAGTCTAAAAAATGCACCTGGCATTTCATTTGATGCTAACTGTAATCTCTCATTATTAGACCTCAAAATATTATTGTCACACTTCCTTTAAGCCTTTCGATCTGTGAATTCATTCAAATCTCATTTTATTTTCCTGAAGTCTCATTTCTTTATTCAGTTTTTTCAACAACATGTTTTAAATGGCTTATCAACTCAGACCCAATACATCCATTTCTTTTTTTGCCCTAAGGGAAAAATTTATATCTATAAATCATAAGAGAAAATAAAAAGATTCAATATTTTAATTCCCTGATATTCATATATTCAATTGTGACAGACAATACATTTTAGAGCAAAGTTTTGAACGTTAGATTTTCACATCTTGTATATATTTTTAAAATTCCTAAGTAAAATTTTAATCAAAATCTATAAAAATAAATCCTAATTTTTTCTTATTATTATGTATAATTTAAATGTACAAAAATTAAGCTTATTTATTTAAGTGTGTACAATATAAGTATTTCTGAATAAAATGTCTCTAAGATCCTTGTTATGCTATAAGACAACCCCAGAATATTGCTTCACCAAGAAATAAGAAGCCCTAGGGAAGTGACTAAAGTGCAGCAAAATGGTTCCACTCAGGCCTCCTCTACCTTAATATGTTGACAAAAGGAGTACAAAGTGTTTATATCAATTCTCTGGTTCTGCTTCTGAGTTGATACTATGAAGGTTCTCAGAAACTGTAGGGAAGCAAATCTAACTAACAAATTTGCCAGGTGGCAAATGATGATTGCACTAGAGAGTGTCATCAATGAAATAAAGACCTACAAAAAGCCCAAGTAAAAAGGACTTTCTGGAAGTGTCTTTCTTGGGAACACAGAAGATATAGAATGAGCATGTGAGCCCTGTGCATTCCAGGAAATAGACAGGACTAGAATGGATGGGACAGTTGGAGATGGCTCCTGGGGAGGAGAAACATTTAGGGAATGCCTGGTCAGGACTAGAAATTCCAACACAAGATCAGATTCTTATCACAAAAAACAAATGCTCAAGGAACCAAATGATAGAAAGGGCCCTCTGAAAGCCACCTTCCAGGCAACCTGACTGTAATGTTTAGAGGAATGATCCCATTTTAATTTAAAGCTTTAGACATTGGACTGAAATGCAGAATAAAAATGAATTGAGTCAGAAACAGAACAGATGAGCGAGACAAGCCTTAAGAATTCTTAAGACATGCCTTAAGAATAAAAATCTTGAAGAATTTTTGTTGATCAAAATTTCCAAAATAAGG
Organism: Sigmodon hispidus; assembly: GCA_004025045.1. Taxonomy (NCBI): domain Eukaryota; kingdom Metazoa; phylum Chordata; class Mammalia; order Rodentia; family Cricetidae; genus Sigmodon; species Sigmodon hispidus. The sequence continues at coordinate 27,426 of PVIH01011535.1, forward strand.
GCTGGTGATGGTTCATTGGGAAGTGCTTGTCTCATGCAAAATTGCCTTCAAATTCAATTCTTTGAATGCCCCACAAAATTCTATTACACAAAGATTTCAGGTCAAATTAGTTTAGAAAATACTGCATACAGTTATTTTTAATGAGTCAAAACCTCAGAAGAATTCTGTGATAAAATAGAATTGAATAGCTTTTCATAATAAAGTGTATTCTTCAGGCTAGAGTAAGTTATGCTATAATGAAAAATATCCCTAAAGTGTTAGAGTCTTAAAATAACAAGAAGTTAATTACTTATGTTACATGTCCTCAGAAGTCAACTGTGCTTTCTTGTCATCAATGAACTCAGATAGAAGAGGAAATCTCCATGTATTGAAACACTGAAGTCACAACAGCAGATGCCCACAGACATATTAAGTCAGAAAGCATACACCTTTTTATTTAAATTTTTAAATTTACATATAAATTATGCATATTTATGGGGCATCATGTGATGTTTTGATAACATGGGTACATGGTGTAATGCTCAAATCAGAGCAAAGATACTTTATCTCTTCCAATACATTTCTTCGTGGTGATGTTATTCAAAATGTGTTCTCTTAGCTTGTTTTGAAATGCCTAGTGTATTAGTCATCTAATGTTATCTTACAGTGCAATAGAATACCAGAACTCATTATTTATGTTTGTTTCTTAGTATCCATTTTTGAAATGCCTAGTGTATTAGTTTTCTATTGTTACCTTATGATGTAATAGAATACCAAAACTTATTATTTATGTTTGTTTCTTAGTATTCACAGACTAACCTTTTCTATGCTTTTCTATTCCCCTACTTTTCCTAGTTCTGGTAAATAATATAAGATCAATTTAGCTATGTTCTATAAATGAATACAATCAAGTACTTCTTTTTGTTTTTCTGGGTTTATTCCACTTAACATAGTGGTTTCTTGTTCTATCTGTGCTTCAAATAACATGAGTTCATTCTCTTTTTGTAATAGCATAATGGACCGTGGTTCATATGTACAATACTTTTTCCTTTCATTCATTACTTGATGGAATTAAAGTTGCTTCTGTTTCTTGGCTATTGTGTATAATAGTGCAATGACTATGGGAGTACAAGTGTCTCTTTGATATATTGATTTGGTTTTCTTTGGGTATGCACCTACTAGTATAAATTCTGGATTATATGGCAGTTCTATTTTTAATTTTGCGGTGTATCGTTGTTTTGAATTATGAATAATTTCAGATCCAGACAAGAGTAGAAAGAACAATCTAATGAACCCTGATGTCAATACTACTAGGTTTTAGTAATTCAAATTTATAAATTAGTATGCATTTTTAGAAGATGAAGATTTTTTTAAAAATGACTACTATGCTTTAAAAGCATTTGCAGACTGGGGCAAGAAAGATGGTTTAGCATGTGAAGTGCATGTTCCATAAGTGTGAGTACCTGAGTTTGGATCTCCAGAATTCATATAAAATCTGCTAACATATGCCTGTAATACCAACATTGCTGTGGGAAAATGAGGCAGGTGGATTTCACACACACACACACACACACACACACACACACAAGCACCCTCTCTTCAAGTAAATATTAACAATTTAAACACTTACAGATGTTTATAACATAGAATAATGTACTTTGGAAAGAAGCAGGAGCCTAGTTGATTGATGCCCTAGTTTCATGAGCCCTTACTGTGTACCAGACTTAGATTTTCAGTGAATTCCACAGTAAGTTCTAGAAAGTGACATTCTGGTGAAGGGATGCTTCCCTTTTCTTTTACACAGAGTCTCTCAGTACTACCCATAGAAGTTAGTCTAGTGGCATAGGTGTGCTAAGAAGCTGTAGAGAGCCTTTCCCCTTTACTGGAAGACAGATACTTGAAACATACACTTACTTTGATTCAATTTTCCTTTTTAAAGAACTAATTTCTTAGTTAAAATTAGACTTTTTTATTTAAAAAGGCTTTTTTCCACATATACCAGTGATCCCCTCCCTTCCTTCCCCAGTTCCTCCCAGTCCTCCCTCAGCCTCCCCCTACCTGATCCATTCTCCAAGAAGGGCAAGGTGTCCTAAGCTGGGTTAGTTCAGTCCGGCATATCTAATTGAGGAAGGTCTGAGTCCCTCATCCCAGTATTAAGGCTGTGTTAGGTGTTCCTCTGTAGGAAATGGGCTCTGAGATGTCAGTTCATGCACCAAGAATAAACTCTGATCCTACTGCAGGAGGCTCCACAAACTGCCCAGGCCATTTGACCGTCATCTCCCTTTGGAGGGTTCTGTTCCTTTCCATGAAGGTTCCTCAGTTATTATTTCAGTTAGTGAGCTGCCAATAGATCTGGTCAGCTGTCTCTGTGGGTCAAGAGGACTTCATGATTCTGATCCCTTTGCTCATATACTCTCTCCACCCTCTCTTCAGCTGGACCTGGAGCTCGACCTGGTGCTTAGCTATGGATCTCTGCTTCTGCCTCCATCAGTGGATGGATAGAATTCTATAATCACAATTAGGGTGGTGATTACTTTGATTATAGAGGAAGTCCTGTTTAGGCACCCTTTCCACTATTGATTGGAGTCCTAGCTGGGGTCATCTTGTGGGTTCTTAGGTGTTTCCCCTAGCCCCAGGTATCTCTCTACCCCACAATGGCTCCCTCTATCAACATATCTATTACTTTGTACTTTGTTCTTCCTCTCTGTTGCTCCTCCCACTAAACCATCTCCTTCTCTCATGATCTCTTCCCACCTCTCCTTGCTCACTCCCCAATATGATTCCAATTTACTCAGGAGATCTACCCTATGTCCCCTTCCCAGGGGGACCCTAGATGTCTCCCTTTCTTTCTGTTACCAAGCTTAAGAACCAATTTCTTATTTGTATCTCAAATTAAGCATAGTGAAAAGCATTTCCTCTTACTTTTTTTTTTAAATCACAAGAAGTAACCTGTAGTTGTCTTACTTCTTTGAATTTTTCCCCTCACACTTTCTAAACAGGTCACTAAAAGGTAGATGGTTAGAGCAATTCTTAGCTCATAAGCTGTCTCCCTATAGGTTAGAAAAACACACCATCAAATGCATAACTTAGTGCAGGTTACAGAGTTGTATTTCAAAGCTACTTTGCTCCTTCAAACAGACACTTGCCCTCGGGTGGTGAAATCTCTCCAGAATTACACAGCAGACCTATAGGTGGTTATCTTATCAAGGACTTCTCTGCCTATTTTAGTCCTATATGCCTTGCAGTGCCCCAAAAGACAGGCATTCAGGAAGACGACTGAAGTTCAAAAGAGAGAAATGGCATGTGATTTGTGACGGATATCTGCTATTTACTTATCAAAAGTCTAATTTTGTGAGAGAATTAATGAGATGGTAGTGTTGGGAATAAAATTCATGACAGTGTAAAGAAAGTTCCTGATTCTGTTAACAGACAACTTTGTGAAGTATTTCATAAAGTATGATATGCCTGTCCATTCTGATACATTTCTAAAAAGTGATACATAGATAATAAGGTCAAAATATACACATTTTCTTCCCATCAAGAAGTATATGTCACTGTCCAACATGATGCTGGAGAAATGGTTAGGGGTTTTCAGTCATATGAAACAACCCAGGTAGGTTGAAAGTGTATAGGTGTTCTAGTTCACATTCTGTTGCTGTGATGAAACACTGTCCAAAAGCAACTTGGGGAAGAAAGGGCTTATTCAGCTTGCCTTTCTAAGTAACAGTCTGTTACTGGGAAATTAGGACACATACACAAGGCAGGAACCTGGAGGCATGAACTGAAGCAGAGACCTTGGGTAAATAGTGTTTACTGGTGTGCTTTCTCTGGCAAGCTTTCTCATACATTCAGAGACTACCTCCCCAAGGGTGGAACCACCCACAGTGAGCTGAATTCTTCCATATCAATAAACAATCAAAAATCCCCCCCCAGACATGGCCACAGGCTGGTTTGATCTGAGCTGTTCTTCAGTTGAGACTCCCTCTTCCCATATGACTCTTGGTTGTCAAGTTCATAATAACAACTAATCAGGACAGATGTATCATACTTACTTGTTCAGTACATTTATTTCAATTTTCCTAAATGAGAAAAAAATAACAAGAATAAAAATACTATAACAGATTGGAATAGCACATTTCTAGATTGAGCAAGATCACTCTTCCTTTTCAAACAGACATACAATTTGGTTTCTTTATGTATCCAATGATTTAGCTGAAGTTCTGAACTTCAACTTATCTTGGTACAGGAGACAAGAGAATTGTCTAATACTGTAGCCAACAGCCTTGAGCATACGAAATGTGGCTAGTCCCAAGCAAAATATACTGTCAGAGAGTAAAAAAAGACTTGATTTACTATGGAAAACATTGCAAATATTATGATAATTTATTAATATAAATTACATGTTAAATTGATGATATGTTAGATGTATAGGGTTGCATAAACTATGTTCTTAAGATTTATTTGTCCCTTTTGAGAACATGGTTACCACAATATTTAAAATGATCTACATGGCTTGTATTGTGTTTGTTTTGGACAGTACTGATTTGGATATAAGCAGTACTGAGACAATGCTGAAAGTTCTGGCCAACTGTAACAATGCAGACACATCCATTCTTGTGAGCACTTTATCTGCTTGGCAGCCAATTATATCACTAATGTGGCTTTCCTCTGTCTTCTGTACTGACACAGACATATGTTGTGGAGATAAGTAGGAGGATCTCATGTGTCACAAGAGCAGTTTTGCAGTGGCATACTCACTAAGAAAATTGAAGGAAATTCTGGCAATGAGCTCCTTATTGTTTGTGCCCAGACCTTCATTCACAGTGGTACGATTGTCTGTATTTTCCTCTTGGAATTATCCCACACTCTTTCAAGCACTTAATTATTTGGAAGAATTAGACCATTTTTTCACCCAATAGAAAGATTTTCAATATGCATATGGATATTTTACTTTATATAGAAGTTTTTGACAGGAAAAGAATTAACCTAAATTAGATAAATTTGGAAAAACTGGCAAACTTTTGGCAGAATCCAGGTTAATCTGCTCTCTTTGCATATAATGTAAAAGAGTCTAGATTCATTTGCCATGAAACTGCCTTTTTATAGAGGACAAAAATATGCCCTTAGAAAATATTTTAGACAATATCTTTTAGAAAGACCCTGAAAGTGTTTTGGAAGATATGGACCTAGTCTAGTGGAATAATATGCAACGTATTGGTCAGCAATTTATGACATATAAAGCCCAAGTTTTTAATTTCAAAAAAAGGAAAATGGCTTCCATGTTAAAGAAAAGAATGATAATGTTCATGCAAACAGAGTTTTTGGAAGACCCCATTGTCAACACCTCAACAACTGATAATTATTTTGGGCCTCCATGCTATGTATTTCTGTGGGTACACATCAGTGTTTCAGCTTCTTTCACTGCCTCATAAACTCTACTTAGCACCTAAAGGAAAGATGCTTGCTGCTGACTGATATATACTGGGCTCCTAAGAACTTCAAAGACAGGGCAGCTCCTCACGTCTACTTTGCCCCACTCTCTATCCTTAGGTGAAAATCAAGCATGTGTGTCTTGGGAACATCTGTTCAGAGTTTGCCATCAAAGGGTCTTGCATCCCTTTATGTCAGCTGTTCCTTTTGACAGCCCATGGACATAGACTCCATTGGTAGATGGGAGAGGGCATTATTCTCGGCTTATATTTGGTGCTTCCATTTTCTCATGTCCTCTCTTACAAATGACATGCTTCCTGTTTGTTCTTTATAGAAAATGAAATATGTATGTCCATGAGAGCTTATGACTTTACAGTTCAATTGCAAGTCCAAACTGAACTAAAATTGAGATTTATTGAGTGTCTGCCTCCTGATACTTGAAACTAGTTTATTCTTAGCTTGGGTTGGGTGTCAGATGCATAGTCACAGGTTAATGTGATATAAATATTTATGGAATTTCAGATGAAACATTATTTTCAGCACTCAAGCTCTTTTTTTTTTTTTCCTGGATCTTCCATTGTTGCCAGAATCTGGAACTTAGCAAATGCCTTGGGAAAAATGCCAGCTACTTTACAAAACAATATTTACACATCACTTTATCCTTTTGCCAGCATTCCAAAATGGGGGAGATTACAATTGAACCCCCACAAAATATAATTCATACTGCTACAGTAATACTAGAGTAGATAGATATCACAGTGTGGTGGACATTTCACTTATTAATTTAGAGGTAGATTCCCCCTAAGTTTTTAATACTATGTATCATCACTCCAAGGAAAAGTAGTTCTTAAACTCTCTGTCTCTCTCTGTCTCTGTCTCTGTCTCTGTCTCTCTCTCTTTGAAACCAACACAGAGACCTCATGAAATCACATTCAGTGAAAGTCATTATGTTTTCGAAGGTAAAAAATGTTCTCTAGATATTTAATGGGTATTTTGGTGAATGTAAATACTCTGTCTACTAACTCAATCAATTCTAGGAGTCTTTCCTTCTTTACATGTTATATCCATTTACCGCAAAAGCATGCACATTAATTGATGTCAGTTCTGCAGGGGGCATTGTCTGCTCACATGCAAATTTGAGCTCCTGAGCTGAAGATCTCAGTTCTCCTTCAGGTAAAAATCTAGAAAATATAAACTTCACTATGTGGAGAATAGACATCAGCATTTTGCAAGAATACAATGGAACATAAGTCTATTCATGATGTGGAGGCTGATTCTGTGTGGAAAGACACAGCTCTTTGTTTCAAGTAGAATTTATTCAAGAGACTCAAGCATGAATGTTTTAATATAAGCTTCAGGATGCTCTATGATGAAAAATGAGTATATCACCTTAAGTCAAAAATAAGATCATTCAATAAAGATAAAATTTTTTTCCATCATATTCTTGAGTTTTATTTTTTTAAGTTTCTTTTTTATTATGAAAAAAGTCATATTTTTTATCTATGTGTCCCCTTGTTCAGGCTCCCTTCCCCCTTCTGCCCCTCCCAGTCACCCACTCTCCTCTCCATCAGTTTATCTCTTCCCCAGCAAGGGCAGGAGGTCCCAAATACGGCTTAGTTCAATATTCACTCAAGGCAGATCTGCTTTCCTCACCCCCACATCAAGAATGAGTCATGTGTTTCTCTGGAGGGATTGGGCTGCAAGGTGCCAGTCCAAGGTATTTCAGATCCCAAGCTGTTCAGTGGTTGTGGTTTGCAGCTTGGACATGCTTAGCTATTTTTGTTTACAGTCCACCAATGAGTGAGTACATCCCCTGTTTATCTTTCTGAGTTTGTGAGACTTTGCTCAGGAAGTTATCCTCCAAATCTGTTCATTTGCCTGCACATTTTTCTCACTGCTGAGTAGTATTCTGTTGTGTAAATGTACCACCATAGTTTGTTAATCCATTCCTCAGTTGAAGGGTATCTAGGTTGTTTCCAGGTTCTTGCTATTATGAATAATGTTGCTATGAACATATTTGAGCTAATGCCTTTGGAGTATGAATGTGCATCTTTAGGGTATATGCCCAGTAGTGGTATTGCTGGATCCTTGGGGAGATTGATTCCCAGTTTTCTGAGAAATTGCCATACTGCATTCCAGAATGGCTGAACCAGCTTACACTCCCACCAACAATGGAGGACTGTTCCCCTTGCTCCTCATCCTCTCCAACATAGGCTGTCATCTGTGCCTTTCATCTTAGCCATTCTAACAGGTGTTAGGTGGTATCTCAAAGTTGTTTTGATTTGCATTTCTCTGATGTCTAAAGATGTTGAGAAATTTTTTGTAAAGATGTTGTAATTCTTCTGCTGAGAATTCCCTTTTTAGTTGTGAATCCCATTTTTTGATTGGGTTATTCAAGGTTTTGGGCTCTATTTTCTTGGGTTCTCTCTATATTTTAGAGATCAGTTCTCTGTCACTTGTAGAGTTGGTGAAAATCTTTTCCCATTCCATCCTTGTCTAGTTCCTGATATTAGTGGGATTGCTTATTCAATTAAAATATTTTTTTATGACAGCAGCTCTCAATAATTTTAATTTAGAGTTTCTTCTTTTATCTTTACACATCGCAGAAGCCTTAGCCATTCTAAGGTCTTTTATTTCCATGTATCTCTCTGCTGGCCCTCCCTCCCCTCCTCCCAATCCCTCCCAGTCCTCCCTCAGCCTCCGCTTACCCAATCCCCCCATCCCTCCCCCAAAAGGGCAAGGAGTCCCAAGTTGGGTCAGCTCAGCCTGGCACATCAACTCCAGGCAGGTCTGATTTTCTCTTCCTAATCTCAGGACTGGGTTAGGTACTCTACTGCAGGTAATGGGCTCCAAGGTGCCTGCCCATGCATAGAAACACTGTCTGGTTCCACCCCATGAAGTTCCACATACTGCCCATGCCAATTGACAGCCACCTATCCTTGGAGGGCCTAACTCCTTTTCTTGATGGTTCCCCAGTGACTGTTCTTGATTCAGTGAGCTCTCCAGAACTCCAGCCAGCCATCACTGTGGGAACTCCTCCTCGTAATCCCTATCTCCTTGCTCATACTTCCTCTCCCTGTCCCCAGCTGCATAGAAAGCTCAACTTGGTACTCAGCCATGGATCTCTGTCTCTATTTCCATTCATTGTTGGATGTAGATTCCATGATGACACTTAGGATGATCATTTATTTGATTATAGGGGAATTCCTATTTAGGGATCCCCATTATTGGTTGGAGACCTAGCAAGGGACATTTTGTGAGTTTTTGGACGTTTCTCTAGCAACCAGTCTCTTTCCAACCCCACATTGGCTTCCTTTATCAAGGTATCCATCTCTTTTTCTCTCCATCTTTTTTGTTCCTCTCATACAACCATCTCCTTCTCTTATGATTTGTTCCACTACTCCTTGGTCACTACCCATTAGTATCCCAATTTGCTAAGGAGATATTCTCTATTTTCTCTTCCTAGTGGTATCCCTGGATGTTTCTCTTAAGTTTCTTCAGATTCAAAGCTGTTCAGGAATTGTGGTTTCCAGCTTGAGTCTTCTTTGCTTTTTGTTTAAAATCCACTTATGAGTGAGTACATCTCATGCCTATCTTTCTGGTCTTTGATACCTTGCTCAGGAGGATATTCTCCCAATCCATCCATTTGCCTGTGAATTTTAGGATGTCATTTTTTTTACTGCTGAGTAATACTCCATTGTGTAGATGTACCACAGTTTTTTAATCCATTCTTCAGTTGAGGGGCATCTAGGTTGTTTCCAGGTTCTTGCTATTACGAATAATGCTGCTATGAACATAGTTGAGCTAATGCCTTTGGAGTGCAAATGTGCATCCTTTGGGTATATGCCCAATAGTGGTATTGCTGGATCACTGGGGAGATTCCCAACTTTCTGAGGAACAGTCACACTGCATTCCAGAGTAGCCATACAAGTTTACACTCCCACCAACAATGAAGGAGCGTTCCCTTGCTCCCCACCCTCTCCAGCATAGGCTGTCATCTGTGTCTTTTATCTTAGCCATTCTGACAGGTGTCAGGTGGTATCTTAAAGTTGTTTTGATTTGCATTTCTTTGATGGCTAAAGATGTTGAGCAATTTTTTTAAGTACCTTTCAGCCATTTGTAATTCTTCTGTTGAGTTTTAAGTCTTTGAAATACACTGATTTAGGCAGCTTAGTTGGGAAGTTTTATTTATTTATTTTTGTTATTTTGATATGGGGTATCACTGTATAAACAAGGCAGGTCTGGAACTTACTGTGTAGCCAGTGTGATCCTGAACTCAGGATCCTCTTGCCTTCAGTTGAAAGTGCATTATAGAGACTGAGCAGGCCATATCTATATCTATACATATCTCTGTGTATATGTGTGTCACACACAAATATATGGCATATATGTATACGCACATATTTATGTACTATATATGTAACACACATACATATATAAAACAACAGTTAATGATAAAGAGGCCATAAATTTAAAAGAGAGCAAAGAGGGCTACATGGGAGGGCTTGAGGAGTGGGAAAGAGAAGGAGGAAATGATGTAATTATATCATAATCTCCAAACTTAAATAATTTTTAGAAACAATACCTTGGGAGTAAGAACTTTAATTGCATAAATCCAATACAAACTGTAAACTTGATGACAGATGGTTTTACTGCCTAATAATCCGCAATAGCTTTATTTCTCTATCTCATAGAAGCTGAATGAATAACCCAGGAGCCAAAAGTTAGTTGGAGCCTCTTGAAGAGAATTTGAGGTAGAAGGTTTTCTATTGGATGATACTTCTTATCACTGGCCTTATTGTCATCTCATACATCCTCTTTTCATTTTTTACATACTTCTGAATATACCAATTATGTTTTGTATGGTCCAAGGAATAACCTGTGATATATATAATTTCAGCTTTTAATGAATGATTGAATTTATTGAGTATATATAGCAAGCCAAAGTAAAATAACAAATATTCTCTTCTCCTCTCTCTCTCTCTCTCTCTCTCTCTCTATATATATATATATATATATGTCTCTCTCTATATATATATGTATATATATTTCTCAAATATGTTATGAATGTGAGGAAGCCTTTCAGAATCCAGCTGTAGTTTCCAATAGAGTGAGTTCCATGCAGAGCCAAGCTTTGTGTGTGAAGCCTCCAAGTCCAGAACAAACACTGGCAGAAAGGTAACATCGAGTTACATAGAGTATTACAAATACTCACCAGAAACTAACTGGAGAGGCTAACTACCTTATGGAGGTAGTCAGCTGGAATTCAGATAGAGTCTTAGGCAGAACAAAGTGTTGGCCTTGGGTAGGTATTCTAGGTAAATAACAAATGATAACAGATAATATTATCAGAAAATGTATTTTTGACACCCAGTAGTAATGCACTAGAAACACTGAAGCAGTCAGCTGAAGTTCTCAACTAAGCTTTCTCTCCATGGATTATCTTTCCATGGTTGAACTTCAGATTCTCTTTCCTGGTAAGACATTTTTATACTGTGGAGTAAACCACAGGAACCTGTATCGGGTACGATTTATTGCCAACTGTCTTTTCTCAAAGACACAAAATTATTTTACTTCAATTGTTTTAATGTTTTCTCTGCACCTGTCACAGACTTGGGGGACCAACCTGTCTCCTAACAAAGAGGTCTTGGGAAATACTTTGAGAGGTACCATCTGTTGTAAATGACTTCTGGCCCTGTGTTGTTTGGGTCAGAAGTTTTGACCTTGCCTGAGGTGGCTTTTATCCTCTAAAGAATGACTTGGAGGCTTATATTAATTTTATGTTGTTTGGCCTATGTCTTAAGCATATTGTTAGCTAGCTCTTTTATCTCAGTTTAACTCATTCTTAGTAATCTATCTGGCTATGTGGCCATGGCCAGTGGCATGTATTTGTATTTTCATACATTGTTCTTTTGGCCACTGGC
>PVIH01011535.1:38858-68688 GCA_004025045.1 Sigmodon hispidus
TTTTTTTTTTTTTTTTTTTTTTTTTTTTTTTTTTTTTTTTTTTTTTTTTTTTTTTTTTTTACAAAATCGCATACAGAGAACACTCCCATCACAAATGTGCTTGGGTCTGAAATGGGAAAAGGGATTTTCCTTCCAGATTCAGCTTCTCATTGATCTCAAACAGCACCCAATAATTTGAAAATATAAATGTCTGATGCATATTATCTGTGAAATGGGATACATTGATTTATGAGATGATATTAGACATGAAAATGTCTCCCAGATCCTTCAAAAACTTATCACAATGAAATTGTGAACCATGTTGAGAACATTATATGACTTAGTTATCTCTGAACATAAGTGCCCAAATGAATATTCAGAATGAGCCACAGTCAAGTAGGATGACTTCAATGTGTTCTGCATAACTTATGAAAGCAGGAATATGCTGGATGTATTTCAGAAGCATTTCTATAAGAGACATATATAGGGAATGTAGACATGGTTAAGCAGTTAAGGGTTCTTAGTATTGCTCTTCCAGAGGAAGTAATATACCTTGCTAATATTTTGTATAACATATTAAAATATATGATTTATATAACATTAAAAAATGATTGTGGTTAAATAAAGTATATTGTTAGAGTTAATTCCGACTTTTAAAGATGAAGCAGAAAATATAAGATTACACACATGACTCACATTTGTGGCTTGATTAATATATATTCTAGATGGATGAATCCAGGTCATGACAGGATTGCTATATTGGTGTAGTTAGTTGAGTGTGAGAGCTCTGTGATGCTAATCCAGGCTCTGTCACTGGCCACATGAATATACCCTGAGCTTCAGAATCTTCACTAATGGTTTAGGCATAATCAAAGTTATCTGATACAAATCATGGTAGGTTGCCTGAAAAGATCAAATGAGAGCATGAATGAGAATGAAAATTATAGAAACCTGCTGGTGTGTTGCTGCTCTCGGTAACATCTCATATACACTCAACAGAAGATATTAACTACAAGTCTTTCTAAGGCTACTTGTTCCTTTCCTATTTAAGATATCAAGTGAACATTGTCTTACATATGATCAGGAAACATAATATTGAATTAAAATTTATATTTATTGTGCACTTCTATAAGACAGACACTATGCCAAGGACATGATGAGTGTTCTTATTCCATACAACCACCCTTTGAGACTGACACCACTGCCAATAAGAATTAGAAAAGTGTTGTACTTAAAGATCAGATGTTCTGGAGCCATATGTATCACCAAGATCTACCAATAAACAGATATATGATGTTGGGCAAGGTACTTAGTTTCTATAAGCCACAGATTTGAGAAAATAAGTTGCATTCACTACAGTAATGTCAGATTCTGTAGCAAGCACAACCAGGAGAGTATGATGGCCCACATATAGTAAAAGACTTGCACAAGATAATTTAGAATTAGGTATTCTTAGTAGGGTTCAAAGATGCAAGCTTTTGATGTATCCTTAGAAAAACTTTCAAAGTCACTGAATATGAACTAATGTGAAAAGGAAAGAGCAGAAGGAAGAAACCAGAGGGTCAGAGAAAAAGTGAATTCTCCTAAGTCATACAATTAAGACAGTGGTAGTTATACAATGCACAGTTAGCTTTGTTGGGTGCAGGCACCCATCTTTTCTACATAAATCATATCTCAGGATTAAGGACCCCAGTTTATTGTACACACAACTCATTTGTCACCAAAATGGTGCAAAGTTAGTTGCTCACTTGACTACATTGCTCATCCAAGAAGACAGAGCAGCTCCATTGACTTAGTCTTCCAGGAGCCTGGAGGATGTGTTTCACAGAAAGGAACATTATTCTGTTCCATTTCCAGTCCTCTTTAGCACTACCACTATCTTGTCTTTTAATATTATCTTTCTCTGAGTCCTTTTGGAGCTTATCAATGCCTTCATTATATTGGAGAAACAACTTGTAAAATAGTGAAAATGGTCTATAAATACTATTGCAGAATTAAACTAGGAGTCAAAGTTATTTATTAATCAACTGTGGTAGATTTCTTCAGATCTCCCATTCCATGGATGCATGCCCTTTGCTAGGTGTCTTTATAATTCCTTTTACTGTGATTAGAAAGTGTATCTTTGGACTTGACCATGTGATTTGCTGAGACCAATGACCCGTTAGCAGGCATTGCAAGCAAAGGCTTGACATATGCTTACATGATAAGATTTTGTTTTGTGCACATCTTAACTGTCTATGGAGAGTAGGAAATCTGGCCAGTAAACTGGTTCAGAGGATTACTGACCTAGTGAAACACTGTACTCAATCTATAGTTTGAAGTCAAGTCAATCTAAACCCAACTACAAATCAACCAGTTAAATAAATACATCAAGACTCTAGAGTTTGAAGTGACTTGTTATATACATTATTTGGGTAAAGGGCAACTGATATACTAACCATATGTACCCACAGAATGTCACTCTTCTGCTTTGTGCCTGATTCTCCTTGCAAGGAGGATAATGAACAAGCTACTCTTCACTTTTCCCCAGCCTTCCTATAGAAAAGGGCAACATAGCATGCCATGTTCCCCCACAAAGGTTTTGATAGTCTAGGAACAGAATATGTAGTGACAAAATTAAGGTTCTTGAGTGTCATTTAGATAGGACAATTAAGTAATTAGGCTATTTTCTCTTAGAGTTCTATCATATTAATTTATTTCCATATTTTGGTGAATAAAATCTGTAGACATTCAAATGCTGAGAACTTGCTTTGCTACCTTCTTCTTTACAGCTGGAATGGGATAATGTTGGAACCCTCAGAGAAGTTTAAAATTTTGCAGCATGTATTTTTCATCTTACTTGCAGCCCTTAGGAAATAGAACCTGACATTCTGTGCCTGGCATTTTTTTTGAAGGAAAATTAGTTGAATCTATCCATCTATACCTTTGCTTAAAATATTGTCTTTTATATATGCAGACAAGTGCATGCAAGAGGAGACACTGTACTTTGTTTCTAATAGCAAACTTCAGAGGTGATAGGCATAGCTACGGAAGCTTGAAAATGAGCTGTGTCCCCTCTACTTATATTTGAATATACTCAAAGAGATCTGTGGTCATGAAATTGTCCACATGTGCCTTTTAAATATGTTCATTTATTCCTTAGTACTGGCAAGGACTGTGGAGGCAGATTTATTGCATATACCATGGGCCAATGTTTGCTGGTTACTTTCCAACCATCCTTTTCAGATTCCAGAGTATTGTTGTGAAAATATACATTAAGGCACAATACAATTTGAGGAGGAAAGCTAGTTTATTGCCTGCCTACTTGGAGTGAGTATTCTCATTGGTGTCTTTAGGACCTCATATATCTTAATGAAGTTTTTAGAATTAAGTGTCAAGTGCTAAATGGGCTAGAACTCTATCCTGACTACAATGCATGCACCTGACATTCTGTTCCTGCAATGGTTTTTGACAATTATTTTTGCAACAAAATAAGCTGAATCTAGCCATTTTTACCTTTGCTCAAGAATATTGTCTTGTACACATGCAGAAAAGTACACACAAGAGAAGACACTGTACTTTGATTTCAATAGTAAAAGCTTGGGATGCCCAGCAAGAGAGTATTGGTGCAATGAGGTAGTCATTGGAATGCTTAAAGTAAAGGCCTAAACTGAAATCTTAGTCATGCTGTTAAAATGAGGAAGTTATTTCTAGAAACAAACCCCGTGAAAAAAAAACATTTACACCCCTGCCAAGAACCAACACTACAGACCTTTGATTTATCTTCATTGCCCGGAGAGGATTCCAGTGTCCTTTTAGCACTGATGTCCACATACAACTGCCATATTCTGTTAAATCACCAAAGTCACTTTTGTACCACTCATATTCTCACTTAAGAATTGGGTTACTGGGTATTTGAAAATATTTTTTTCATTGTAATAGAAACAATCATCATTTTTCTATGACTAGCATAACATCTCATTTATGTTGAAAGTAGAAGAATACAACTCTGTGGAATAGAGAATTTGTAAACGTGGTATCTAATAGGAACCTAGTTGTGGATGTTAGCATCATTGTTGGGTAGCTGTGACTTTGTGTTGATTTCCTGTGGTATTAGATATTTCATGGAGGTTCAAATTTCTTCTTTGATTAAGGACAAAAGCAACCAGTAAAAACACCTGCTGCTATGCTCTCTTGTGTAGCATTTATGGAAGACAGAAATTCACTCCAAGGTGGTGATGAATATGTTCTGTGTGCTCTACCTCTGCTAATTCCTTCCTTCCTTTCTTCCCTGCTTCCTTCTTTCCTTCCTTCCATCTATCCTCCCTCCCTCCATTTTCCTCCCTCTCTCCTTCCATCCCTTTCTTCTTTTCTCTGTTTCTTTCAATGGGGTCTCATGCATGCCATTGCTGCTTGTGGTTTTGAACTTCTGATCCTCTTGCCTTCACCTTCAGAAAGCTGGGATTACAGGATTACACTATCATACTCTATGCAGCTGGAGATGAGATCTAAGATCTTCACACATGCTAAGTCTATATCTTACATGGTAAGCTATATCCACAGACCCACCTATCCAAACTTACTCCTTTTTTCTAACAGTGGTGGGACTCAAACCCAGGACTTAGTGTATGCTAGGCAAGCACTCTAGATACTAAGTTCTAGTGTGAGTCCCCTCACTTTCATTGTTAACTTGAACATTTTTTAAATCTCATCTAGCTTTATCTTTTGTGTAAGAGCTATCCAGACTGAGCAAATGAATTTCAAGGATAAATGAATTAGGCAAGGGTCAAAGTTCCAGTCAAAGAGAATATTAGCGGTTAGGTTTATTCCCCTTCTTCCTCTTGCCTGCTAAAAGTGAAGTCAGGGGGAACATTATACATAATCAACTTCTTTATCATCAAGAGGTTTGACATGTAGATTAGATGTCACAGTTATACTTATAAATTCATAACATTGAATCTAAAAGAGGCCCGAGGGATTATAATGCAAAACTGCAGGTTCATAGAAATTAAATGACACACTCAAAGTCATGTAGGAAGACATTCCAGATAAGCATTCAGGTTTTGCCAGTCTTCATTTAATTCTTCTTTTTTCCAGAATACTACAGTCAGTGTAGTAGTGTTAGATGTCAACTTTGTCTTCATCATGCACCCAACATAGCACAGGGCGGCAGGAATTTCTGGACCATTGTATACAGTTGGGGTAAAGAGAGCATAGTTATCTATTTTGGCTTCAACAAAACCTTCTGTTTCTATATCCTTAGTTCTACAACTAAAACACTTAGAAACGGCATCAATAGTTCAATTAAATGTAACACAAGATGTAGGTTTGCTAGAACATGAATGAAATGTGCCCATTACACTGGGTAACATGCCTCAAGCTAAGTAAAGTCTATGACTGAGTCAATTGTAGATCTTGTTAGGATTCCCAGTTCCTCCTGAGCGAGGTATCACATTCCCAGAAAGATAAGCAGGGGACATACTCACTCATTAGTGGAGAGGGGGAGGGAGGGTGGAAAGGAGGCAGAGAGGAAGAGAGAGAGAGAGAGAGAGAGAGAGAGAGAGAGAGAGAGAGAGAGAGAGAAGTTATTGTATACAAGAGCTCAAGGCTAGAACAAGCTAAAGGACACAGTGCCTCACTTCTACATTGATGACTTCTGGTAGGGGTGTGGGTGAGGAAAGTCTTGTTTTCTTTAAGAGTCTGGCAACAGGGAGTTTAATTATGCTCCAGTAAGTAAATGAGCAGCATGAATGGATTTTTTGTAAATGGGGAGATCATAAGAGTGAGTATGAATCTGAGAGGACTGATAACTGAGTTTGATGGGGTGCAGGATATAAAATTATATATACATATACATATATATATATATATATATATGATTCCCAGTTAAGTGAGTAAGTCCAGAATACCATCACTATTTGAGTATGAGGGCTTTTGTTTTTCTTCCTCTGTCTTTCCCAGTGGTTCTTAATTTGGGAAGGTTTTATCCCTACTGGACATTTGACAATATCTGGGCACATTTTTTTGTGTGTGTGATGATAGGTATAAAAATGATGTTATTGGCATCTGGCAAGTAGAAGCTAGGGATACTGTGAAACACTCTCCAATGGACAGAAGACAAAGAAGTATTTGTTCTAAAGATCAAAGGCCAAGGGTAAAAACTTTCTGCTATACTTAAATTAGACAACAGGAAAAAGAGAGAAAACATAAGATCCCTGCTACAATTTGAGTTTTTTTTTTTAATTCCACTAACTCTCATTAATGGAAGATTTTATGCTATAAACTTTCCAGTTTAAACAATTTTCTTATTTACTCATATGTTTTTAAGCGATGTTTAGGCTTACTTCGCTAAGTGTCTCACAAGAGGAATGCATCTGTTCCCTTGGGATGTATTAGGAAACACTTAACCTTGGCCAAACATATCTTTAAAAAGCTTTTCTGAGGAAGATGGGAAAGGGAAAAATTTGAAGCTAATTGAAGAGAAAACATATCAGGAATTAGTGAAAAATAAAATCTATAGATTTTTCTAGCCTGTGTGAGTAAAAGATAGTGATAAAAGGCAAAAAGACACAGAGAAGAGGGTGAGGAAGAGTGCAAGGGTATTTAAAACTATAGAGTTAATTCTGAAGAATTTAAAATATTCACTCATGCATGCATGCATACATAAATCATGTTTTTGATGCTACAGTCGGGGAATGTAGTGTGTGTGTGTGTGTGTGTGTGTGTGTGTGTGTGTGTGTTTGTATACACAGGTGCATAGTGTGCATGTGGAGGGCAGAGGACAACTTGCATGGATCAGTACTCTCTTCCCACTATGTGGGTCCTGGGTGTAGAACTCTGGTTCTCAGATTTGGTAGCAAGCACCTTTACCCACTGAGTCATCTCTTTGATCTGAGAATATGATCTTTCAGTGGTGAGATTTCTGTGCGTGAATGTGACATGACTTTAACAGTCACTTCCTGATATCTTACCTGCTTCCCATTCTTCGCATATATTCACAATACAGACAAAATTGAAATTCTGCCAGCATCTACTGTCTCTTGCCTCTTCTTCTGAGGAATGATTGGCATGGCCTTAGAGGAGAATGTAGAAAAGAGGAAGAAAACAAACTCCCTTTTCCATTTCATACCCTTGGGACCTAGCATGTGGTTTGGAATCCCTCTAAAGAGTAAAGACTGTCACTATGTCTTTGGTAGTACCAGGGGTATCCAGAGTTGGCTAGAAATCCTGCTTCTTTCTCGGAGATTGGATATAAAATATTTTAAGTTTATCTGTATGAGAGGAGCCTGGACTACTTGGCAAGGCAGAACTTTCTTCAGGTCATAATATTCATTGCATTATTTCTATTATTTTTATTGTTTCTATTATTATTATTGTTAATATTATTAATTATTTCAATGTATCTAAATAGGGTTTTCTGTTTTCAAATGAATGCCCACAGAACTCTACTGTAACAAACTGGTATTGGCCTAAAAGGACTGCTATGTGGTTGGGAAATGGGCCTCACTCTGTAACTTCCATTGGCAGATGTTACATTTCCAGTTGTAGAAATGCTAAAAACATTAAGAAACTGTTTTCAAACTCTCCTCCTTAACCAAGTCACTGATTTGAATGAAAAAAAAAATCCCCCTACACGCCAAACAGCATACTTAAGATGTCCCAATCAACTATGAGAGAGTTGTTTTCCCATGAAGACCTGCCATATGGGCAGTATGAAAAATTTCAAATTAAAATAAATTGTTGTTCAGAGAGAGCCTTTCATTTGAGCCAAGTCTCCCAACTTTACATTTTGCAGCCCTTGCCACACAATTATGAGGTCCAGTTCAGTTGTTTAGAAATTTGTAGCGTGTAATGCCCCAAGTACAGCTGTATTTGTTTTAAACTCTCTTTGAAAGCATTCTGGTCCTGCAACCAGTGTGAGAGGCATTGCTAATATGTGTCATATCTTCCTTCCTTCTGCTCCCCTGGTCCCCTTCTGCCTCTGGATCATGTTGGGCTGGGCTACTAAGTCCTCATGTAGTCATTCTAGGCTCCTTTAGGTTAGAGATGTGGGGATGGAGGGAAGGAATTGCCAAGTGAATCCTGGATATAAATTTTGTTGGACCTGTGACATTCAGTGACGTGTCTGAAAACTTTTAACAGGAAGATGGACTGGTCTTGGTTTGGCTATATCAACCATTAGATAAGAAGACATTATACCTTCCTGTAGTGCTCAGTTTTGTGAGTCATAATTGGTTCTCACAACAGAAAAAAGAGAGAAAACACAAGGTACCTGCTACAGTTTGAATTTTTTTTTAAAAAAAAATTATTTGACTAATTCTCATTAACAGAAGTTTTATTGTATAAACTCCCCAATTTAACCATTAATTGACTCCTTATATCTGATCTTTCAGCTTTGTCTAGATGGAGACAAGGGTCAAGAAAGCTGAGGGAAGGCTTGAAGCCAACTGCATTAATCTGTTGGATCCATGCTAACAAAATAGCTGGTTGGGTAGTTTTAAACACTAGCGATTTCTCTGAGGTCTGGAGGTCAAAAATCAGTGTTGACTATGATCTCTCAAAAGGTTTTAGTGAACAGTTCTCCCTTGTTCCCTGCAGCTCCTGTTAGCCCAAGAATTCTGTGACTTCAGTGATCTAACTCCAACTTTTTTTAAATTATGAATAAAGTCATATTTTTTAATCCATGTATCCCCTTGTTCAAACTCCCTTCCCCCTCCCACCCCTCCCAGTCACTCTCTCTTCTCACCATCATTTTTTCCCCTCCTGAGCAAGGACAGAAGGTTCCAAGGTCTCAAGGTGGCTTAGTTCAGCATCCACTCAAGGCAAATCACTTTCCTCACCCCAACATCAAGACTGGGTCAGGTGTTCCTCTGGAGGGAATGGGCTCCAAGGTGCCTGTCCAAGGTGTTTCAGATCCCAAGCTGTTCAGTGGCTGTGGTTTGCAGCTTGGACATGCTTTGCTTTTTGTTTAGAGTCCACTAATGAGTGAGTACATCCCCTGCTTATCTTCCTGGGTTTATGATACCTCGCTCAGGAGGATATTCTCCAAATCCATCCATTTGCCTGCAAATTTTAGGATATCATTTTTTCTTATTGCTGAGTAGTATTCCATTGTGTAGATGTACCACAGTTTGTTAATCCATTCTTCAGTTGAGAGGCATCTAGGTTGTTTCCAGGTTAGGATTAAGGTTATGAATAATGCTGCTATGAACATAGTTGAGCCAATGCTTTTGGAGTGGGAATGTGCATCTGTACGGAATGGTATATGCCCAGTAGTGGTATTGCCGGGTCTTTAGGGTGATCGATTCCAAGTTTTCTGAGAAATCACCATACTGCATTCCAGAATGACTAAACAAGCTTAAACTTCCACCAACAATGGAGAAGTGTTCCCCTTGCTCAACAACCTCTCCAGCATAGGCTGTTATCTGTGTCTTATACCTTAGCCATTCTATCAGGTGTAAGGTGGTATCTCAAAGTTCTTTTGATTTGCATTTCTCTGATTGCTAAGGATGTTGTGCACTTTTTTCAAGTGCCTTTCAGCCATTCGTAATTCTTCTGCTGAGAATTCCCTTTTTAGTTGTGAACACCATTTTTTGTTTGGTTTATTCAAGGTTTTGGGCTCTGCATTCTCTATATATTTTAGAGATCAGTCCTCTGCCACCTGTAGGGTTGGTGAAAGTCTTTTCCCACTCTGTAGGTTGTTGTTTTGTCTTATTGACTGTGTCCTTGGCTTTACAGAAGCTTCTCAGTTTCAGGAGGTCCCACTTACTGATTGTTGTTCTTAATGTCTATGCTACTGGTATTATATTTAGGAAGTAGTCATTTGTGCCAATTTGTTGGAGGGTATTTCCCACTTTCTTTTTTATAAAATTCATTGTGGCTAGGTTTATGTTGAGGTCTTTGATTCACTTGGACTTGAGTTTTGTGTAGGGTGATAGGCTTGGATCTATTTGTCTCTGTTCTTGTATGATTATTTTTTTCTTCCTGTCCAAACTTGCCATTTTCTCATAAAAGAGCCAGACAGTGAGCTTGAATTAAAGGGTCCATCTCAGTTTTGGAGAGGCATTGTTTAATCCAGCATAACCCGAAGGCAGATAAGTATCCACCCACCCCAATCAGTGAAGATACTCCACTCTTATTTATTTGTTTATTTTTGAGACAAGGTCTTATATAGCCAAGGCTGGTCTCAATCTTGTAGTGTAGCAGAGTCTGTTTTTGAATTCTGATTGGCCTACCTCTCCTTCCCTTCTTCCTAAGTGCTGAGATGTGTGCCATGGTACCTCGTGAGACACTCCATTATTTAATCAAACCATTATTTAAACATGGTTACTAAATTTTCATCTCTCTCTGTGTCTCTCTCTCTGTGTCTCTCTCTCTGTCTCTGCCTCCCTCTGTCTCTGTCTGTCTGTCTGTCTGTCTCTCTCTGATAGGATATCTGCATATGCCCTTGGAGGCCAGAAGAGAATGTCAAATCCCTTGAAAATAGAGTTGTTAACTGTCAAATGTTAGTGCTGAGAACTCAGCTTGGGTCCTCGGGAAGAACTTTTTTTTTCCAGCTCAAGGGAAGATAGTACCCAGGCTACTCTGTAAGCTGCTCAGAGTTTAAAACAGAGCAGCTCCCATCTACATTATCGCTCTTAATTGAGCCTTTGCTGAACTTGCTGAGATTGTAAATCAAAGGTACTTGGGATAGCTTTTGAATTAGGGAATCTTAACTCTAAATTACCTAACACTGGGGGTTTAACCAGACCTAGCATGTTATTTTAATGTTGTCACTTGTGATTTAATGCAGTTTATGTGTGTCATGGATATCTGATCAGCAGCAAGATTAAGAGATGACTTTGGGGCCTCCCTATTTATATCATCCGTGGGATTTCTCCATCCAATCCTGTGGATCACAAAGCAGAAACATTTGGGCTCCCTTGATGCCATTTTTCTGGTTTTCCCTTACTATCTTGGTTTGCTGACACGGCTATGAAAGTTACTGAGCTAGCTGTCCTGCCACCTATAGAATACTCCTGCCCCATACCTCTTGAGAAAAAGGGCATTTGGCCATTAGAACTGTGTAGAACTCCCCACTGTAATGGGAGGTGGTGTTAATAAGGAAATGTTTTGGTCAGAATCCACTTGATTTCAACAGCCCTGGCAATCTTTTTCTGTTATTTTCTCTGATCTATAGTCAAAATTTCCCTTGGGGAAGGGGAGGAATGGGTAGGAATTGTGATCTATGATTTGGAAATACAAATGGCATGTTATTTGACTTCTAGAAGATTTCCTTTCAGTGGCTGCTTTCTTATATTTCTTACAACAAAAAGTGGGGGGAAATCCCCCAGGCTAAACTATCTTTAGTTCCATTTCAATACTCTTGGGAGTGCAGCCCCTCACTGTATTCTTATTTGCCTTTCAGACATTCTATGTGCTTTTATTCCCTGGCTGACAGTCTTCTTCAGGACAGTTAAAAGAGAGTTAAAATGTCATCCGCAATGCTTGTCTCTTATGTAGGAATGTGAAGGCCATTGCTAGCCTTCTCTCTCTGATAGAAAATAACTATAGAAAGTTATTTTCAAAGGCCAACTCTGGGGTTTCACTAAGGACTAAAGTTGACTTCTGTAAAAACTCTCACTTGGCCATCTTCTCAGGAACATTTGTGGCATTTCCTCCCAGATATCTTAGACATAGGAGCCACCAAAACAAGAATTATATCTTTATTCATGTAGGGTTGAATTTTCTGAAGGAGTGGTCTGACAAACACATACCAAGGCCCCTGCAAAGAGAAAGAGTTTCTCCTGGTGAATTCCCTGAGATACAGTTACTATTATCATCCCCCATTTTATTAATGAGGACACCAAGAAACTGTGAGTTTCATGGCTTAGCAATTGTTAGACTTGAAATTAAGGTTCTGCTTTCATCTCTTTCAATAGCAGAGAGATGCTAGCATTGGCAGTCTTCAGCATTCCTTGAACATTCAAGTCCATGTAACCATGACAATCAGTATTGCAGAGGTTCAAGATCTATCTGGATAACCAACCAAACTTAACACAGCATGTGAAGAGTCTCAGCTCCTGAAGGATTCCTGGTTGTAACATGAAAGCATTTTGCTTGCTCAAGAAATATTTAATTCATTGAAT
Source organism: Sigmodon hispidus (assembly GCA_004025045.1). Classification (NCBI taxonomy): domain Eukaryota; kingdom Metazoa; phylum Chordata; class Mammalia; order Rodentia; family Cricetidae; genus Sigmodon; species Sigmodon hispidus. The sequence continues at coordinate 50,945 of PVIH01011535.1, forward strand.
TTTCAAATGTCACCATCTTCCCATTCTTCTGGCAACTCAAAATGAAAGTATTTGGGACAATAATTTCTTCTTTTCCAATAGCCTAAGTAGATGCTAACATGTTAATAAATGGTATGGTGCTATAGCTAGTGGTCAGGTACTTGTACTTATGAAGAAAAGCAGGTGAGTTTTAATTTTGATCATCTGTATCCTTAATGGATATGAAACAAAGGAAAATATTGCGATTTAATGGAGCATGGAATGTTATTTTTCGCACACAGATGTGGGAGATGAAGAGTTAACAACAATTTTTCTATTTGCCTTTTAGGTAACAACAAAAACATAGAAAAAGAGAATTGCTATTCCTTGCATTAATTTCACTCCTTCCCTTCTGCTGGAACAGAACAATGTGCACCCCCACATCTTCCTAGAATCACACCAGATGCCACAACTGGGGGCTTGCGCTTTTCCCACTGTAAAACAACGCCCAGAAATGTACAGCATGAGGCTGTGAGTATGCCAGTTTCTAGGGCTGTTTCACTGTGTTGCCTTCTATGACAGCATGATCCATCAGCTGCTCTTTGGAAGACAATATAGTAAAAAGAATTGGCCCCTGCTGGTGCTTAAAGGGTGCTGAAAGGAAAGCATTAATTTATTGCTAATACACACTGTGTTAAAAATAGAACTAAAAATGGCCTTTGTTTCCGCTTTGCCTTTTTTTTTTTTTTTTTTTTTGTCTTAGAATGGTGTGTAGGGGGAGGGGTAGTGGCTGTAATTACAGGTCATATTTTAGTCACAACCTAAACCTTGCACTGTTAAGTAAGAAGTAGGGGAAAGAAAGCCTTTGTTCTGAGGCTGTGGGGAAGCTTCCTAAAGGAGCTATTATCTGAAGAGTCCAGGGCTCTTTTGCCACACTGTTGTTGGGGGCATTTACTTCTCCACTCCTGACATCTTGGACTTGGGTTTGCACTTTCTGCCTGTCCACTGGCTGCAGCACTAGTAGTCTCCAGAAACCTTCTGGGGCATGTTAGACCTGCTGGCCACAAAATAGAGGAAACAAGGTCAGGATCCCTGAGACTTCATTTTAGAGATCAGAAAACACAGAGTAAAAACGGTCCTTTACACAGACTTGCAATCAATAGTTTTCGAATGGAACATTTGTCGACTCAGAAAAGCCTGGCTGGAACAATAATACAGGGAACAGAAAACTGCTGTGAGCTTTCAGCAGGTTGATTTCTTCTCACCCTTTGATGTTTTATTTTTTGAGACAGAGTCTTTCTCTGAAGCTCAGACTAGCCTCAAACTCTTGATCCTCCAGCCTCGGCCTCCCTAGTGCTAGGATAACAAGCCACTATGCCTGCCATTTTGATTATTTTGCAAAGCTGTTCCTGAGTGTTAAGGGCTTGAAAAATAATCAAAGCCTGAGATGGCAATCGGGTGTCCAGGGCTTCCCATAGGTTGTGACTGTTTCTCCCAGTTCAGTCTCATGAGCTCAGGTGACAAGGGCTGCCTTCCTCACTTGGAAGGACCACCTCCTTAACTATGTCTCATTTTGAGAAAAGCAGTAGCCATGCTGGGAATTAGATTTGCCTGACTTTGGAAAAGGTTTCAATGATTAATGGATTTAAGTAAAATATTTGGGGGATTTATTTCTACTGCCTTTAATGTAATCTACCTTTACAAAAATCTCATATGAACTAAGGTAAATATCAATATCAAACTATCTTTAAATTGCCTCCTTGGTCTTGGAGAAAGGTAAATTATAGTAGCTGAGACTTAACTTTTCGCTACCACTCTGGAGAATTTCTAAAGCATAGAATTCTGTTTCGTAGAGACACATTTAAGCACATTTTTCTTCATCTAGTTCCTTCACCCTCCTCTCCCTTTTCCTCACATCCATCTCTTCTAATCTAGCTGAGACCACTAGAAATTGACTAGCCCTCTCCTAACTGGAGAAAGAACAGATGGATGGAAGGATCAGTCTGTGAACTTGGCAATGGGGAGAACCCATCTTCCCTGTGAGACTGCACACTGCATTCTTTGGTGCTACACTCCCCTGTATCTGACCATCCTGCCTAAAAGCAACCTATTTTTTCACTGAATTGTGTATGAGCTCTGCCTGTCTTGGATAGAAATGTCACCCATTCAACATTCTGTGTTATGAAGAAAAATGAGCCAGGAGTTCCCTGAGAAGGTGCCAGCTTTTTACTGGCCCAGCATCTTATAAAATGAAGGTTTTTGGAAAGAATAGAACAAAAAAGGTAGGTGGTGGCTGTGTGATGAAGCAGTGGTTCTCAAGCTTCCTAATACTTCAACCCTTTTTTACTTCCTCATGTGGTGAGAGTCCTAACAATAAAATTATTTTGTTGGCATTTTATAACTGTAACTTTTCTAATTTATTAATTATAATGTAAATATCTGATATGCAACCCCCAAAGCAGGGTTGAGAGAAAAATCACATAGTTAAAAGGAAATTAGAGGACAACAATTAGTTATCATTTTCAGTTGTGAACAGGAACCATAGTGAAAACCTTCTTGCTCCAGTAATAAAAATGTGATTGTCCATCAGCATGGGAGACAGTGTATCGCCATGACACTTAACAAGAAGTCTGGGTGATCAATGAATCCTAAATCGTAATAGTCAGGCTAATATGTCCCATTTACATCAGCCTATTCTTCTTGTCTTCTTGTCTGTTATCACTTTCTTACATAATTAAAGTGGGCTAGATCTACTGACAATTCAAGAATAACATTCATCAAAAACTTAGTAGAAATGACAAGTCTTAGAACTGAGATTCAAGACATTCAAATTATTCTTTAAACACAGACACACACACATGTGCACAAAACATGCATATATGCATATAAGTACACATGCACCTTGTTTAAGCAGAAACTGATACTAGACTGCATATACCTTTTATGGACAAATCTAATAAAACTGCTCAGCATCAGCATTACTATCACTCAGTGTGCCCCCAACTTCTGTGTCCACCTTTGCAATAGCAGTATGCATCTATAAAGTATTTAGGTTTATACAGATTGTATATAATGGCTCTTTGTGCCTCTTATATTCACACAATGAGAAAGACATTCTTAAAGATTTATCAAAGGAGATGAAGAGGCCAAAATTGATTTGGTTGGAAATTATTTGCTCAATTTTCCATTTTTATCCTAAATATAAGATATGTGATTAAATATAGTTTCTCTGAGATTTGGAGGAATAAAAGGAATATAATATTTGAAGTACATTTGTCCTGTCTCCCTTTAGCAACCACATTTAAATGGTCCAGTACAGAATAACTAGCAATTATGAACAGAGATATTTTTAAGTGATCTGGTAGGACATTTTGACCACCAAAATGTTATTGTGGGGGAACTATTAGGATGTGATCCAGGATACTTGGTCAGCCATGCTTTAGTTCTGTCTGGGATATGGAGTAGGTGAGAGTAAGCCCTAATGTGGGAATTGGATTCCTCATCTGTAAACGAAGCGATATTCTTTGTTGAGAGCTACTGAATCCTTTCATTTGGAAAGTTGCAGGGTTTTTCTATTACATTTCTCATTACTGTGACAAAATATCTGACAAGAAGCAACTTAAAGGAAGAAATTTTATTTTTTCTCACAGTAGGTTCAGAGGATATGGTCCATCAAGGCATGACAGCAATACCAGTGAGGCTACTTACTCAAATCATGGTGAATCAGATAGCAGAGATAGAAGATTAAATGTGCTCTGCTAGCTTTCTTCTTTTCCCCTTTTTATTCAGAGCTGAATTCCAGCTCCTGGGTTGGTACCACATTAGTGGTGAGTCTTCCCCCTCATTTAATCTTCTTTGGAAATGCCTCTATGGAAGCACCACAAGTACATTCCACTAGAAATGCCTCACTAATGCCAATCTTAATTTAATAAAGTTGATCATCAAAATTCATCATCACAATTTTGAAATACAGTAACATTTTCTTTGACCTAATTTTTCTTCTGGAAAGATATACCCAAGAGTGAGTGTGACAATCCTGTTGATGTATTAGATGGACTATCTCTGTGTCATAGTTATGATGTCAGAAAGATACTCTTAAATATTTTTAACCTTGTTATGAATTATTGGTGTCCCTGGGAGTCTGATGAAAACTATGGATTGCTCTTTAATTAAATATATGTATATCCAATTATGTTTATTTTAAATGTTTCAGCAAGAAATGGCTTCTAGTTAAAAATTGCTATGTTGTAGATTTAGAAATTGAACCCAAGATCTGGTGTTCTGTAGCTTTACTGCTAGACAATAAAATAGTTTAAGTGTTTTCTAGCTCACCATACTTTTTTTTTAACTCATAAGATCATTTCAGATCCTCAAATAACTGTTCATTTTCTCAGATCCTTCCTCAATCTTCCCCCTGAGTTGTGCCTTGGTCAACATTATTTTTCTAATGAATAACTATTCTTTGGTGCTTACCATAGGCCAGACACATAATTAAACTAAATATTAATGTATTTAATCCTTATTCAAACTACATGAAATTAGTAGTGTTGTCATTTCTGTATGACAAACATGGTAACTGAGACAGACCAGGACTTAATTTGGCCAAAGTCATTGAGTTAGTGAGTGATGCTCCCATAGTCTGGCTACAAGGCTTATTCTCTTAACTATATGCCAAGTTCCAAAGTACTTGAGTGGTAGGAACTTGGCAACAAAGAACATTCTGATAAAGAACTCCAAGCTGTAAACAAAGTATTTATGTGTATTCCTGTATGTATGCTATATTTCAATAAAATATTTTACCTTAAAAAAAATCTGTGTCATGTTGGTATGCTTCCTGCAGCAAGAACAATCTGATTAACAGTGGCTTACAGCAGAGGATAGTCATCATTTATTAAACAGGGATATATGCGTTCTTAGTGTGAGGAGAAGTCTTCCAACCTTCTGCCCACCCCTCATAGGCAGATAAAGTGTTTTGAGGCTTGGTAGCCATCTGTAGAAAGTGAGGAGAGACTTTGCCAAAACATCTACCTCCTTATATGTGTTTCTCTTATCCTTTTGCAAAGCTCTCAAGCCAAATTTGTCATTAGTTACATCCACCAGAATTAGGTGAAATAGCCAGCCACCTCCATTAAGCAACCTGGAAAAGTGAGTATTTGACTTTCCCAGACTCTTCAGGCTGTGATGAAAAGGGGATAGGAATGAACTCTGGATATCTTTCAATACTAAGAGAGAAAAGAAAAGAACAGAAATGAGCCTTATTAGTGTCCAATGAATATTTTTCCTCTAGGTTATAACACCAGTAGCACAGACACTAAGAACAACAATCAATAAATGGGACCATGTGCAACTGAGAAGCTTCTGTAAAGCCAAGGACACAGTCAAGAAGACAAAACGACAGCCTACAGAATGGGAAAAGATTTTCACCAACCCTACAAGTGCCAGAGAATTTTCTCTAAAATATATAGAGAACTCAAGAAACTAGAGCCTAAAACCTTGAATAACCCAATCAAAAAATGGGATTCACAACTAAAAAGGGAATTCTCAGCAGAAGAATTACAAATGGCTGAAAAGCACTTGAAAAACTGCTCAACATCTTTAGCCATCAGAGAAATGCAAATCAAAACAACTTTCAGATACCGCCTTACACCTGACAGAATGGCTAAGATAAAAGACACAGAAGACAGCCTATGCTGGAGAGGGTGGGGAGCAAGGGAACACTCCTTCATTGTTGGTGGGAGTGTAAGCTGGTTCAACCACTCTGGAATGCAGAATGGTGATTTCTCAGAAAACTGGGAATCAATCTCCCCAAGGATCCAGCAATACCACTTCTGGGCATATACCCTAAAGATGCACATTTGCACTCCAAAAGCATTAGCTCAACATTATTCATAATAGCAAGAACCTGGAAACAACCTAGATGCCCCTCAACTGAAGAATGATTTAACAAACTGTGGTACATCTACACAATGGAGTACTACTCAACAGTAAGAAAAAATGATGTTCTAAAATTTGCAGGCTAATGGATGGATTTAGAGAATATCCTCCTGAGCAAGGTATCACAAACCCAGAAAGATAAGCAGGGGATGTACTCACTCATTAGTGGAATTTAAACAAAAAGCAAAACATTCCCAAGCTGCAAGCCAAAACCACTGAACAGCTTCGGATCTGAAATACCTTGGACCAGCACCTTGGAGCTCATTCCCTCCAGAGGAACACCTGACCCAGTCTTGATGATGGGATGAGGAAGGTGATTTATCTGGAGTGGATGCTGAACTTAGCCACCTTGGGACCTCCTGCCCTTGCTGTGGAGGAGATAAAATGATGGAGAGAAGAGAGAGTGACTGGGAGGGGCAGGAGAGGGAAGGGAGTTTGAACAAGGGAATACATAAAGAAAAAATGAGATTTTATTCATAATAATAAAAAAAGAAATCTTCACATTGATCCCTTTGGAAGAAGGCATTGAATAAAGCTCAGAGTAGGAAGTATTTGTAAACGCAGATTTGAAAGTCTCTTCTCTCAAATTGGAAGAGTATGTTCCTAACCAATGGCTTAATTTGAACCTTTGAAAAATGGTCAGTTCATTGCCTTCATTAATGGAGTATACATCAAATTTAGTGTGTGACAGAGATAATGGACTAGATTTCACCAGATGGTGCAACTTTCCCAAGCTTCTAATAATTCTTGTGCATTTTGAGCAGTTAAACTGCCTAAATGGGGTGTCATCCTGGTTGGATGGTAAGAACAGTTGTTAAGTGGCTTTGCCATCAACTTTGTGTCTTGATGACAACGATTTTTCTCCTGTTCACCTTATTTTCTCAACTCCTTGAAACTCATATCTGGAGAGGGAATGGTTTTGGCCTCCTGCTCTCAAGTTATATGTTTTCCACAATGTATGCTCCGTAAGGTTGTGTCTTATTTTAAATTTATCCAGAAGCAGCCAAGAAAATGATTTGAGCTTCAAAAACAAGCTCAGGGGCCATTCACTGCCCTTGTGAGAGGGCCTTGCTATTTTTGTTGTGAATTCATTGCTCACATTCCCTTCATGGCCCTCTGGGGTTCTTCTGGTCCAACTGTCAGATTGTACGAGGGGCAGAGTCACGGGATAGTGAGGGTCTGTGACTAACGTCTGCAGTGATTGGGCTTTAAAAAAGATTTATTTCTAATTAAGTGTATGTGTGTGTGCTTGTGTATATACAAGTGAATGCAGGTGCCCATGAGAGCCAGAGGTATGGGATCCCCTGGGACTGGAGTTAAAAGAAGTTATAATGTGGCTGAAAAAGGTTCTGGGAAATGAACTCAGGTCCTCCTAACTGCTGAGCCATCTATCTCTTCCTCATAGTTTTGCTCTTAAACATTTCTCCAAGGCTTCTACTGTAGGAGGCCAATTCCAGTACAGCACGGCTGGGAAATGGCAGAGTGTTACGAAGTCCAGTGAGAGGTTTAATGTCCTTAAAGAGGCGATGGGACTGGAATCTTTCTCATTTTCCTACCTGGCGTCAAGAGGCTCATTCTGTCACATGATCCCATCATGCTATGCTACATGCACACCACCATAGCATAAAACGATAGACTCAACCAGTTGTGGACTGCCATAGTTCTTTCTTTGTAAGCTGGTGATTTAAGATGTTTATTACAGTTTTGGAAAGTGGACTGTCCTCCAGGACTTTATTCTCACAGCCTGCATTACCCGCTTTCTGGTGTGGTTCATGTATTTTTGCCATGGTCATCCTGGTAGGTAATAAACAGTTTGAAAATAGAAAAAAAGAAAGAAAATGATTTGAGCATGTTGAGTCCAAATCATTCTTTTTTCCATGGGGAAGATATCACTCCTAGTGGAGCCTGGAATATGAGTCAGGAAATCAAATGTACTTTATTTAGCAAATAATCTCTAGGGTGGGTGGAGCTTCATCTCACCAGAGAGTGTCTGATTGCTTCTGCTTGTGGGTGAGAGAGACCTGGCATATATTTTTCACTTTTCCAATGTTATTAGAGAAAATCTTCTTCCAAATGGTGTTAATGCCCCAGTATTCCTGGCTTTCCACCAAACTGAGACAAATTTGGTTCCAATGGCCAAAGGTAGCCTCAAACAAAGAAGCCCAACTTCTGACATTTGTAAGTTAGAAGGATGGGGAGAGTTGACTTCTTAAGATTGATATTTAGATAAGATGGTTTAATTTGCCTGGGTCTCCTCAAATTTGGTTTGTTAAAACCCCAATATCAAATGCAATGGTCTTGAGAGGTGGTGCCTTTAGGCAGTGATTTAGTCATGAATACTCTCATGAATGATTCCTAGAGTTGTGTTGTGGAAGTAGGGTTAGTTATAAAAGACTGTTTACCACCCCCTTTCACTTCTCAGATATTCTCATGACCTTCTACCTTCTGCTATGAGATAATGTAGCAAAAAAGTCTATTGTCAGGTATAGGTTTTCTTGACTTTGGACTTTCTAGCTTTTCAAACTATATGAATATGGGCTGGAGAGTTGACTCAGCACTTAAAGGCTAGGCTCATAACCAAAAGTAGGACTGTAAGAATTAACCTCTGTTGTTTTTAATCTGTTTACCTAGTCTGTAGTATTTTGTTATAGCTGCACAAAATAGACTGAAGCAGAAATCTACAATGTTATAGTAACACACAGCCTTCTCTTCTCTTTCCTCTTCCTATAATCACAGTAACTATGGCCTAGAGAGACCTAAGTCTTAGGCATTGTTCACCACAATGACAACTTTATTTTCCCATCTTCCTACCATACCAGCCCACACAAAGCAGGAGGCTGTTTAAGAAGAATAATGGAAAGCTACAGCAGTGGCTCAATGGTTAAGAGCATTTGCTGCTCTTGCAGAGGACCTTGGTATGGTTCTCAGCATCTACATGGCAGGGCAAAACCATCCTTAACTCTAGTTCCAAGGGATCCAATCCCCTCTTCTGACCTCTGTGGGCATCAGGCATGCACATGGGGCATATACATTAGGTACATTTAGAAACATGTACATGTATGTATTGTGTACATTCATACACACAAGATTAAAATTAAATAAATATTTAAAAATAATGTGTTATTGCTTGCTTGAATTGTAGGGCCATAATAAAGCATTGTTTTCTTTGTGAGTGTTAACAAAATATAATTACTAAAATTAATAAGTCAGTTATGAGACAAAATACAATCATGGATATTCCTTTTTCAGCATATATAACTTTTTGATATTATATGATTTTCCCACAGCTGGAAACAAAAATGTCATTAGTTCTGGTCATTGTGCTATATCCTTTAGATGGTCTCTGAGGCCTTTTGCTTAAAGTCAACAATAAAATACCAGACATACAAAAAATTCACTGTGGCAAGAATTTGCAAAACGTAGTAGTCCAAAAGGGAACTGAAGAAACCTCACAGATTGTTCTGAACTTCAGGAACAATTCTGAAGTAGAACTTCTGTCTGGTATTTTTCCTCAGGCACGTTCTACTCTCTGAGCGATGTAGACTGATCTTGTGGTATTTCTAGGGGCCTCCCAGGACTCCTAAGGCTATTCAGAGGCTTTGCTACATTCTCATCTTCCCCACTTGCTCTGATCTTCTCACCTCCCTCACCTATTTTCCCTACTCTAGGAAGGCTTTAGTTCTGGGTCAGAGACCAAAAGAATCAGAGCAGAAGCAAAATGAGTCTCATAATTTTGTAGAAGTGTTCAGTTTGATCTCTCACTGCTAAGGAGTTTTTGACATCTTTGTAACCAGTGTTCAAGGCTGGCTTTTCCAACTGAGAAAGAACTCTCCTGCAGTTTCCCTTTCTGTCTTTTGTTTAAATTGGAGAATAAAACACATGCTGTGAAGTATAGAAATTTCAAGTGAACAGCTCAATGGATTTTATCGAAAGGATCACACCCGTATAACTACTACTAAAGAAAAGGTGTATATTATGAACACCAAGAAGCTTACTTCAAATCTGGCCCTATAACACCCAGCCCAAAGGTAAAGATGATCTTTTGGCACACACAATTTTCCCATTTTGAACTTCATATAAGTGGAATCACACAGCATGTGCTTTTTGTGTATGTCTGGCTTCTTTTGTTCCATATTTTGTCTGAGAGGCACATTTGTGGTCCTGTGAATAGCAATCCAGTCTTCATTTCTGTATAGCATCCAATTATGAATCAACTACAATGTCTTCTTCTGCTGAATCAGCAGCAGTGTCTTCTTAGTGCTGACTCTCAGGAAGCCAATGAGATAGGATGAGATTACAAGTACATTTAAACTGCTGTAATGATAAAGATCACCAAAGGTTGGGCATATAATAACACAGGACTCTATCCCTAAACTCTGAAGGCCAAAGCCAGAGGATAAAGAAAGAGAGCTTACCCCAAAACAACAAAACAAGAGTCAACAACAGATTAGCAGCAGTAATCCAGTCTATTCACCTAGCATGCATTTAGAGCTTCCTTATTATGTGCAAACATTAACCTGAGTACTTAATAAACATGAATCCATTATGGGATAGTTTACATAATTATTTCTATTAAACATGTAGAAACTTAAGCAGGGGCTGGCTATGTAACTTGCTTATTAGGTAAAGCACAGAAGAAAAGTTCTGGCCAATTGGATTGGCTTAAATCAAGTTCTCTAGTAGTGTCTTTTATATTTATGGCTATTTGAGTATGATTTATTATTTGTCTTCCTTGTGCCATTGTAGGGACTTAGTATTAATTAGTATGGATCAATGGGCCTTTGACCACACTTTTATAAAGTCCTAAAGTTTTGGAGTAGAGAGAAGGATCAGTGAGGACATAGGGCAGAGATAAAGGGAAAGTAGGGAAGGCTACATTGCCCATCATTAGAAGGTTAACACAGAAAATGTAAGCCATAGAATGCAATAAAAGGACACATCTGAGCTACACTCTCCATTAGAAATACAACCCTTTGTATACTAAACAAAAAAATTAATGAAAATACATGATTCCATTCTTATATTTATATCTTTTCTTGTCAGATTCCAAAATGTGCAATTAAAAGTCAAAAAGAATTCATTTATTCTAAACATTATTATTTCAATATGCAAAATAGTATAGATTCTGTTTTATTAAATTCTCAAAACCTACAATACACATTATCTAGAAGGGCTGCATTTCAAGTGCAGATATAGCCCATGTGATTAGTGGCTACTGGTCTAGAGCCTTGCTACCCAGTGTGGTCTTGGGACTAGCAGCCACACATTAAAGGTAAGTTTTCTAGAAATACAGAATTTTAGGACCTGTCCCAATGCTACTGAATCAAGCTCTGTCTTTTAATGAGCTCCTGGGGTGATTTGTTTGCACATCAAAGTCTGAGAAGGCAGCTTAGTGATCAAGTGCATTAATGGGGCATTTTCTAATGAATGGCAGATAATATCTGGCTAATCCTGAAATCACAGCCACAGGGTCTCTCATTATCATCATTTGTTAACTTCCCTCCTTCCCATTTTCTTCTCTCCCTCATTTCCTTCCCCCTTTCTTGCTTCTTTCCTACATTGGTTCCCACATTAAAAAAGACTTGATTTCATTCAACACGGCTTCTCCTCTTAAAAGACAGTGCCAAGCTATTAAATTCTGCCAGCTCATCTTTTGTGAATGAAGGGAAGCAGATTTGGCTGCAGCCCTATCTTTCTGCCATTATCCAGTATTAAATGTCCTTCAATTAGTATGTGCAGCAAGTTCCCTGCAAGAACCCCTGCTGGTTTATGTCACTCCTGCATTAACCTCATTGGTTACAAAACATCCCTATTATTAAGCCATTAAAAGCCAGGCTTATTCACCTGCCAGTCCTATAAGTTTCCTCCTGCCTTTCCTGGACCATTTCCACAGATAGAATTTTAGTAATTCTCTCTATATTCATCTTTTCTTATATCTTGTGAAGAATTCATTTCCTTTTGTATTCCCATCTTCTTTTTTCTGCTCTGACTTGTTCTTTTCCTACAGTGTTGTCTTCCTGCAATTTTTTAATTGCATTCTTTCTCCCTGGGAGAAGGTAATTACTTGGTTGAGAACAGGTTGGTTATAGCTGTGTGCACAAACAACAAGATGGAGCCTCATCAGCAAGACTGTTTCAGCTTCTGCTGGAGCAGGCAACATTTGGCAAGTCACTTCTTTGCAACCCCATCCAATTGTTTCTGCCTGTTTGAGGAAATTGCTAAATGGATTGCAATATTGACAATTGGAAGGTAGCTATTGCAAAGGGTTAGAGAGTCATATTTCAAAACTTGTTTTTGTATATTGTCCACCTTACTTGCTTGCTTTTAAGAAATGCAATGAGCCAGGCAGTGTGGTGCACGCCTTTAATCCCAGCACTTGGGAGACAGAGGTAGGCAGATACCTAGTCTACAGAGTAAATTCCAGGACAGCCAAAGCTGTTATACAGCTATACCCTGTTTTCCAAGTCCCCACCCAAAAAAGACAAAAAATGCAATGAGATGTGATTGTAACCATGTGTGTAATAGTACACCTAAGTTTAGAAGAGGAAATCCATTCATCTCTTTCCCTTATCTGTGTGCATTTAAATGTTTAAAAAGGAAGGCTGAATGATAGTTGTTCCTAATTTTGGTGGAATTTTATTGGGGTTTTGATGAGCAATTTGTGGTTCTTCTGGGTAAATGGGGGTAGGGGATGTGGTGAAAGGTGAATGTATAGCTGAGAAAAGTCTTTTTCCTTTTATCACCAGACAACATTCTATCTACCTGTCTTCCATGACAAAGACAAGGGCCTGTTTCTTAAGAACTCTTTTCTGCCTGTCCCAGCCTCTGACCTGTTGAAATAGTTCATCCAGTTTCTGTATCCCTATTGTAATCCACACAGGCACTGCTTGAGCATCGAGGATGCTAAATGACACATAATAGTTTATACGTCTTTCTCTCTCCACTGGACTATTTGTACAAGGGCGGTGCTAACTTACTAATCTCTATGGCCTTTGCTTCCAGCATAAAGCTTATTTTCCCCCCTAAGCTTTTATTGATTCTCTGTGCATTTCACATCTTGCACCCTGATCTCACTAATCTCCCCATAGTGTGCCCTGTTGAATCATATTGTTTACCCTTCACTCCATTCATCTTTACTTGGAAATGTTCATTGCTGTGAGTCATTCATTAGTCTGGCTTGAGGCCTCTCTCTGGCTTCTGCTATACTATTGATATTGGGCTCTTACTGGAGCTTCTCTTGGATATCCTGTTGTTGTCTGTGTCATGGAGATCCTGATGTTTTGGATCTGGAGGTCAATCCCCTTGTCATGCTCCAGCAGTTCATAGATGCAGTGCATGTTGGGGTGGGCCAACTCATAGCACTGGTTCTGGGCCTGGTTGCTAGCTGGGTTTGTCAGCCTTCCAGCTTTCCCTCATCTTCCCTACCAGGGCCAGCTCTCCATCCAGCACTGCCTAGTCTAGCTCACACAATGCAGCCTGCAGCAATGGGTAGAGTCAGTTCTCCTATTCTCATGGCCCCCAGATCCAGCCCATTCACACCCATACTACAAGGGCCAGTTTTACTATTTTGTCCATATTTCTAATGCACTAAGGAAAAAATGAAGATCTATTTTCTTAGGGTGACAGGGTGTTCATTATAACACCTTGCAATCGGAGACATAATGCTTTCTAGACAGCATCTTTTGTGTGTACATGAATGATGTGTATGTGTGCATGCGAGTACATCAGAAGATAACCTTGAGTGTTGTTCTTCATCTTCTACCTTGTTGGAGGTAGGGACCTCTCATTTGCTGCTGTGTACTCTAGGTGAGCTGGCCCATAAGCTTCTAGAAATTTTCCTTTCTCCATCTCACATCTTGATATAGTGGGATTCCAGATATGTGTTACTGCATCAGGCCTTATGTGGTTCTGGGAATCCAAACTCAGGTTCTGATGATTTCACACTAAGGACTTTACCCACTGAGACATCTCATCAGTAAAAGACAGAATCTTGAGTAAATCATTGAAATAACAAACTCCTAGCTTTGATAGAAAGTTTTGGTGGAGAACATCAACATGGCAAGGGGAATCAATGAATTTTATTAGACAATGTTTTGGTTGAACCACCATGACAAAAATATCTTAAACTTGGTTGCTTCTAAACAATAGTCATTTATTTCTCATAGTAATGGAGGCTGGGAAATCTGAGATCAAGTTGGCAACATATTTGGTATTTAGTGAAGGCTTATTCCCTAATTCATACATGGTAACATTTTAATGTCTTTATATAAAAGAAATGGCAAGGGAATTCACTGGGATCTTTTTTGGAGATGTGTTTCTATAAAGAGTTTGTATTCTTGATTCAATCACACTTATTCATGACCTAATGACTTTCCCAAAGCCCTGCTTCTTAATACTATCCTACTGGAAATTAAAGTTGAACATGTAAGTTTTGAAGAAACATGAACAGATAGTTCAAATTCAATTGAACCAAGCAACAGATAAGGTTGCTTTAGGATGGCTCATCAACACTTTAGAGTGGGATGACTTCAAACTCTGCTTTGCACAGATTCTTGTCAATTTTCTTTGTCAAATTCTGTGGCAAGATTGGAACTTAACCAACCTTTAGAATTAATTGGTTCTCTGAATTCCAGTTCATGAGGCTAATTTGGAATCTCTTTGACTTTTTGCCTTTGTTTACCTTTGTTACTTTATTATCCTTCTTCTCCACAAGTCTATATTCTTCCTGACAGGAAAGATAACATCTAGTAAATGCCCTACTGTATATTCACATGTATCATGATGCCCAACTTGTAGTTGAAATATGATAAATAACTGCAGATGGAGTGTATGAGGGAGGGAGTACACAAATCTACAGGACTCATATCAACAGCGTCCCTCATCAACTATTGAAAACTATAGTGTTCTCAGTATCTGGGTATATAACTCTCCAAGGATCTCTGACTTGAGTTCATTGGTCGTTAATTGGTCCATTGATAGAATTCAAGAAATACTTGTATGAGAAAAAATATTCCTTTGCTTATAACTAAACTGAAATATAGCTTTTGCATCAGCAATAAACAAAGACAACAAATTATATAGCCTTATAAAAACCTTTGATTTTGTCACTAATGTAATCTTTTATGATCATCAGAAATTCATAATTATGATTGTAATTATGCTTGCTATTTTATTTTCTTACTTAATACATTAATAAATACACATGTACTACTATACTACAAATTTGTTGAATGGATATATTAAATTTTAACCTGAACAAATGTACTTAAATACCAATAATTTCATTTCCAAATAACTAAATATTCATAAGTTTATATGTTTCATTCAAAACATTTAAAACCATTCTTAGAAGAGGGCTCCTGGCTTTGCCACACTGCCAAAAAACTGCTGGATACAAAAAAGGATTTTAAGGTGGCCTTAGTTTGTAAAAATATGAGGAGATATTATACTTTAATTTGCTGTTTAATTGGTCTGAGCCAATCATGGTTCCTGTATCTGAAAGTAATATAACAAAGAATATTTGTCTTAAGCGTAGCCAATGGGACATTAAGAAAATTTCTACTAAGCGAATTGACCAAAAAGATATGGAAAGAGAAAGCCTTTCTTGGCTTGTACTTTATCATGTCTGCACATCCCATCTGGACCTCTTAGGGCCATCCCATAGAGGAGGATGGAGCCAGCTGGAGCTGGAGGTGCAACATGATGTTCCTGGCGTCTGCCTTACTCTTTGATTTAGACTGAGACCTCTGAAAATATTTGATTTACTTGAAAGTATTACATTTACTTGAAACTTCAGGACCTGACCACCCTGTGCTTATACAGTAAAACATTCACATCTCATGATCTGTCCTTGTTAAATGTTTGGACAGCCAACAGCTGGGAAGTACATGTATGTTTTTTTTAATCTAGTATTTGGGCCCTGGTAAGGGAAATGAAAGCAGATTCCAATGCTCCTCTATGGTATCTGGATGTGGAAAATTCTCTAGTATCCCAGACTTTTGTTAACTTTATTGAGTTCTACAAGACAATTTTTGGCTTTGTGGATTTTGTTTTATTAATTTCTCTTCTCAGATTTCTGTTTACTTCTTTTTCCGTATACTTTCTCTAGATTTGTTTGACTTTATCTTTTTGAAGACACATTATCATTGTCTATATGAAGATACATACATACCAATTTTCCCTATGTGTACCATTATAGCTATACCCCTAATGTTTTAGGAGTGTGCATGTGCATGTGCGTGTGCGTGTGTGTGTGTGTGTGTGTGTGTGTGTGTGTGTGTTGAAATGAGAGGACAGCCTTTGTTGTTACTGCTCAGTTATTTTGCACCTTTCATTTTAATTTTATCTCTCTATTTGTTTGACATAGTCTCTCTCATTGGCTTGGAAATGTCAAATAGGGAGACCAGCTGGCTAGTGAATGCTGGGGCTCTGCCTACCTCACCTCTCCAGGACTAGGACTGCACTACCACCACACCAGTCCTTTTCATGTGGATTTTGGATATGAGCCTTAAGGACTTCTGTTTTTAAAAAGGCAAGCACTGAACTGACTGAACTATTTCCCCAGCCTCACATGACCATTAGTTTCCATATGTAATATATTTTCTCTGTCATTTGGTATGAATTTTCCAATTGGCATTGTAATTTCTTCTTTGATTTGCAGGTTATTTAGAAGTGCATTGCTTAATTTGCAAGAGGTTGTTAATTTTCCAGTATTCGTTTAATGGTTGAAGTTGTGACCTATAGCTTAAAGTCATTTTGATTAGAAAAAAATATATTATGAGAGAAAGAGAGAACTCAAGAAACTAGAGGCTAAACCCCCAAGTAACCCAATTAAGATGGGGTTCAGAACTAAAAAGAGAATTCTCCACAGAAGAATTTCAAATGGCTGAAAGACACTTAAAGAATTGCTCAACATCCTTAGCCATCAGAGAAATCAATTCAAAACAACTCTGAGATACCATATCACACCTGTCAGAATGGCTAAGATCAAAAACACAGATGACAGCCTATGTTGGAGGGGATAGGGGAAAGGGGAACACTCCTCCAATCCTGACAGTAGTGTAAACTTGTACAGCCACTTTGGAAATCAGTATGGCCGTTCCTCAGAAAACTTGGAATCAATCTCCCCAATGATCCAGTAATACCACTATTGGGCATATACCCAAAATATTCATATTCTTACCCCAAGGATATTAGCTCAACTTTGTTCAAAACAGCATTATTCATAATAGCTAGAACTTAGAAACAACCTAGATGCCCCTCAACTGAAGAATACATTAATAGACTGTGGTATATTTACACAATGAAGTACTACTCAGCAGTAAAAAAAATGATATCCTAAAATTTTCATGCAAATGGATAGATTTGGAGAATGTTCTCCTGAGTGAGGTATCACAAGCCCAGAAAGATAGGCATGGGATGTACTCATTCATAAATGGATTTTAGACATAAAGCAAAGAATATCCAGGCTGCAAACCACAACCCCTGAACAGCTTGGGATTACAAGGAACTTAAGAGAGACGTTCAGGGATCCCCTTGGGAGGAGAAAATAGAGAAGATCTCCTGAGTAAATTAGGATCATAATGAGTAGTGACCAAGGAGAAGTGGGAACAAATCATGAGAGAAGGAGATGGTTAAATGAGAGGAGCAGTGAAGAGGGTAAAAAGAGATGGATAACTTCATAGAGGAAGCCAATGTGGGGTTGGAAAGAGGTTGGGTGCTAGTGCAACCTCCAAGAACTCACAGGATGTCCCTGGCTAGGTCTCCAACCAATAGTGGAGGGGGTGCCTAGAAAGGACTTCCCCTATAATCAAATGAATAACCACCCTAAGTGTCATCACAGAACCTATATC